>OMNM01001440.1:14016-30074 GCA_900302745.1 Parablennius parvicornis
TTTGTGTACCATGAAAACGTTTTCCACACTATGAAAGATTGAACTATAAGCAGATTTGTAGCTCATAGCTGAGACCACACATTTGCTCCTCACAGCCCACTTGACAGGAAACTCTGCTGCACACAGGCCTGATATTCCCTTTGGGGCAGATGATGATGACTCAGTAGTTAACTCTGTTATTTTGCCATAAAATCACCAGGTGTAATTCAATAATAAGGATTTTCTTTGGAGTTTGCATATTCGTCCTTTGCTTGGGCCTCCATTCAGCGGGGTTGTGAACATGTATGATTTTGGACTGTACACACGGAGAACATGCAAACAACGGTATTTGAACCGGTGCGTTCTTGCTATGAGTAATCGGCACTTACCATTGCACCACTGTGCAGCTGACTTTGTTTCCTCTCTGTACTTGATTTTAGTTCAGGGACAACTTTCAGCACAATTTCATCTTGAGTGGGCCAGACAGGTAAAATAGTGGCATAATAACTTTTAGATTCAAACTTTTATGTTTGTCTTTGTTGTGGTGCAGCAGAGGATACATAAAAACTTGTCAATATCATCACATAAACCAAATAAATACAACGAAAAATGACTACACTCTCAACATAAAGCCAATTTTAATGGGAATTGCTGGTGCAAAATACAGTAAAGTGTCAAAAACTGTTGCATATGTTTTATAAACTCACCCTGACAATAAGACTCTGAGGCTAGTTTGTTAGCAACAACGTAGCTGTCTCTCATGGCAGCATCACCGAGCTCTCAGCTCAGGTCTCAATGTTGTGTTGTGCCCACTACTCTGAAGAATTTTTTTAGGAAAAAATATTTGTTCGAAAACCACAACAACAACTATTTATAGGAACTCTCATAATTAACAATACAAATATAAACCAGAATTTAAAAAAAATGCAAATATCAAGCAATTTCACAAGCAAACAAGAGATGGATGTTTGTGCTTTGATATCAGTGATTATATTCAAGGAATGACAGAAAAAAAAGCAATTGTTATTGTGTGTGTGTGTGTGCATGTACAGTGGATTGAGTGAATCATTATTTCCCACGGTTTTAGTCCATCAACTCAAATCTGCATTGATCTGTGTCCTTGATTGCGTGATCACAGGCTAGTTTGTTAGCAAGAAGATATAATTAACAAGTTAAAAAAAATCCCGGAGAAAATTCACACAGACTTATTGAAGGTATCACTTTATTCAGTATTTCAGGGTCAGTGGATTACACGGGGATAAAATGTGTGTATACACACTTCCCCACATGCGTTATCAGGACGGCTGGATTACACAGGGATAAGGCTCGACTCCTGATATTGACCCGCTGACTAAACTAACACAACCACTTTTTATTTGCTCAACCTGTGTACATGCACAAACACACGATGATGGAGCTGGGTGTGTGTGAACTACACACACAAACACAGTGTTCATTCATTATTGAGACAGAAGCAGTCTATTTCCGTCTGTCCGTCCTATTTGTCTTGGATTTGTTGAAGCTCAGCTGGGCTCCGACTGGCCACCGTGCTGTTCAGGTGTTTAAATCAAATGTTCCACTTTTGAGACTTACACCAGAGGTTTGTTGCATTATTGTGGCTGTTAAAAAAAAGAGAAGGTCTGAAACCTTTTCAATTATGTACATTGTGTTCATGGGTGACTGGGATATTCAAAACATGTCCCATAAAAATCTGAACCAACATGAACACACTGGATCACAACTGTATAGTTATCGCCAAAATACATTTTTCAAAAGACTGACGGAACTGCAGCAAATGACTTTATTATACACTGTACATTCAAGATTTTGGGTAAAGTGAAGGTTAAGTGCAATTAGTTCACAAGAATTGTGTAATTAACTCAAAAAATGTAATCGGTTACTGATGGGAACAGCAGAGGCACATCGTATTAAAAAAAAAAAAAAAAGTTCGATTGGGAACTTCTCACCAGGAAAGTGTAAATTTTCGAAAGGTTTACAAGTGATCTGTCAATATCTGCTGCTGGTTGTGTGTCTACGTGAGAATTGGCATTTCCTGAAGATTATTCTATAATTACAAAAGCTTATTGTAGTTCAGGTGAAAACATACATCGTTTGATGGCTGTGAAAGAAAACATATCTGTATTTGGAGAAACGACCTCCCTCCATAATGTTTTCTTGAATTTGTCATAATGTGGCTCATTACGTGTAAATAGTCACGGTTGATGTTTGTCTAGTTGTCTCTAGAAGCCTAGTAGCTGGCTCAATTACTCAAGTGACAAATGAATTACACTCTCTCGAACACGATGAGCGGAACATTGAGGGAAAATAGCTGCAATCCCACAAAAGCTCTCTTAAACCCCGAGCATTAAGCACAAAAACTGACTTCAATCTGTTAGTTTCATGGGAAATTCATTGTTTCCGCATTTTCTTTTCAGAAAGGTTTCAGGTTGGATGTCCGTTTACACTAAAATGAATGAATTTGATGTGAAAAAAAATGAAATGAGTGGTTAGAATTTTGGGCCACTCGTGGGCGCTGTTGAGAACAATATGCTTAACAATGGAGTACATGGACATTTGAATGGGTGATTGTCAACAATAAAACTATCAAGTCCCAAGAGAATATGGATTGTTGTTCTTATAGTCCATCCACTAAGCATTCACAGCAGCAGCGTTGCAGACAAGTTGCAGTTTCCTTGTTTACACGGCAACGGGGATGGAACCTTTTCAAAAAGTTCCACCTTGGGAGCCGATTTCAAAGAGCTGAGTGTTCAGTGACTTGGAGCTCCATTATCGTGTGAACGGAGGACCAAAAATTAAACTAAAGTTTTTCGTTATCACTTGAAAATATTATGTAAATAGGGCCTGAGGGAGTCTAAAGTAAGTAGATCAGATCATAAAGGCAGCTCATCCTCTCCGGGTGATACAGATGTCCCCTATCAGGTCCATTAGCACTGTCCAGAGCTTCTCTGTTGTCTATGGAAGACTTTGAAGCTTATTTGGCAAACAGGAAAAGTTGAGACAAATAGAAGCTTGAAATTCTGTAACTCCAAATGGCTTCAGGTGAAGCAACACTCCTCTACAGGTCAGCAAATTCACTTTAATTTCACTTCTAAAGCACCAAATCACAAGAGACTCCGTCAGAGAGGCTTAGAATTCAACAATCCCCCATGAAGGCAGACAAAAACCCACCTGTTTTCTAAAAGATAACCCACGCAGCCGTATGCATCGATCGGCCGAAGACCGAGGAGAAGAGAGAGGAAAGAGGATGCAGCAATGAAAGAAAAGAGAGAGAACTTTATATGGAGAGAGGAGACACTAAGTTAATGCAACGGTGGCATACAAATGTACCGGGAGGGTGAGAGAGCAGAGCAGAGAGGCGCCCCGTGCATGATGTGAGCTCACTTTGCAGAAGAGGCTGATTGCAGCATGACTTAGGGTTACCTCAGTCGACCCGTTACGGTCATTTTTACAGAGGAATGAAAGTCCAAGGCCTAATCCTGAAAGCAGAGAGGATGGAGTAATTTTACTAAATGTACATGCGCTTGTATCCTTGTATGCTGACGGGCTGCGGCGCGCCTCTTGAGCGCATGTGAAGTTTGCAATATGCGTTCCCGTGCTTATTTGGTTGGCATACTGAGCCGAGCAGGATGTGCATATTCGCATGAAATTGAAGGGAGGGGGTTAACAACATGAATGGCGAAACACGATTTTTCTGGAGTCTGCTCCTGCTTGAAGCAGCATGCAAAATGCAGATAAAGCAAAAAATATAGTACCCACTGAGGCATGGAATTCCTACTCGCTCGCAATATTTTCTAATGAAAATTTATGTGCGGCAAATTCAGTTTCAACCCTTTTCTCCCCCTCCTTTTCTCTCTGATAACACTTGTTAACAAGGTTTTAATTGCACTGGAAATATCTCTATTTAATGCATTCTCACATACTGAATTTATATTTACTAATAAGAGCCATAACATTATGACTACCCATCTGATATTTTGCTGCAGAAAAACAAACCTGACTCATCTAGGTATGGACACAGTCCTGAGTGCTTGGCGTCTTTGTGGATCAGATTTATTTGTCTGCAGTCTTTATGGGTATCCGTTGTCTTCTTCTTCTTCTGGTAAATGTATATTAATAGTAATATTTCTTTTTTAGATTGGAGTAATTTTCTGTGATTATTTGGGTTTTTCATAATATGGATATTTTCCTCATGTATACTCTGCACCACAACAAAGAAAACCTTTAGGATTTTAAATTGAAAGGTTATTATGGCACTATTTTACATTTGGCTGTATATGGCTCCTGAACTAAGATGTGTTTGACACATGTAATGTCAGGTGTTTAGTAATTGGAGCCATTTCAGTTGTTTTAACCATTTCAAGCAGTGAAGCTATTTTGCAGTTTTAACTATTTCATGTATTTTGTATGCATGGGGAAAAAAATTCTTCACTTTTTCTTAGAAATACACTGATTCATGCATGAAAACTGCTCAGCCTTTCACCTTCACCTCACATTTATTTTCCTGCGTCAGCCAGATACATTAAGTTGCAGCATTCAAGTTTTTACACATTATGTTGAGGAATAATTATTGGAAGTCTAAACATGGCAGCGATATTAATCTGCTTTATGTAACAGAGCGTGGTCTCACTGTGGGAAGATCCTCACCTCGGCACTCCAAATGGGATTGTGGATCGATTTCAGCTCCATCTGAGATATTAAAGAGGGCTAAAGAACCCTCACCGGGGAGTATTTTCCCATCTTAATCAGGCACTCGCAGGAGAAAGGATTGCTTTATAGATGTCTAATATCTTGACTGTTGCTAATAAGTGCACCGTGGACAGGAACGTATTAAAGGGTAGACAAATAATTGACTAACAGCAACTGAGGTATTGTGGGTTGACGCCAGTGTCGCCATCGAAATTACAAGAATTGAGGTTGAATGGATAATGCGTATTGTAATAACTCCACTGAACAGGATGTAGGAGTGAGAAACAACAGTCTCACTCACACCAAGAGAAAACTCTGTAATACTTTGGAGAAAAAATACAAAAGTTTCTTTAATCAAGTGAAACATGTACAGTCCAGAACTGAATCAGTATTTATTATATATTTTGGACCAATTGAAATTATCAAGCCAAAGCTGCTATATTAGTAAATATGATA
Organism: Parablennius parvicornis; assembly: GCA_900302745.1. NCBI lineage: Eukaryota > Metazoa > Chordata > Actinopteri > Blenniiformes > Blenniidae > Parablennius > Parablennius parvicornis. The sequence continues at coordinate 19,159 of OMNM01001440.1, forward strand.
AAAATGAAAGACTTTCATATTTTTTTATTGAATGAATAATACAAGGCTGCAAAACCGATGAAAAGTCATCTCTACTAAATTTTACATAAGGCATAACAGAGAAACGTTTCACTTGCATTTACTGTTCGGAGCTACCAAAGCTGTTCAGGGATACATTTAAATATATCCTGACAAAAAAGAGACTCATCTTTCAAAAGGAACAGCAGATTTTCCTCCAGCTCAAAGGTTGGCAGTTCAAACCTGTCTCCACATTTATTAAAGTGTCTTTGGGCAGAATAATGAAATTGAAGTTACTCATGGTGACGTGGGTAAGCTCCACTGTGGTAGCTCCATTTCCACTGGTAATTATAATGGGTGGCTGTGACTCATCATGTAGGAGTTGTCTTTTACGCTCATGAAAAGTGGCGTAAAACAGTGCTAGCCTATTTTTTTTATTTCTTTATTTTTTTGCACATTTCAGTCCGACATTTGTTAGAATTTTGCCACAACTATCCAGTGTGGCTGTGGCTCAATTGGTAGAATCTCACGGGTTTCTTAAAGCTGCTATCTAATCAAGGTGTTGTACGGTAAATTAGATTCCCTGAACTTTAATTTTTTAATAACACGGCATATCGTCTGCAGACCTGAATCACTTTGTTTCGGAGCCTTGTCTGAATACAGTTTGTGCAAAGGAATGATAAACAACATCAAGTAGCAAGCTTCAAATACTCAATGCTGTGCCACTTTTTTCAGTTGCAAATTGATTCTAACTACAGGGGATCTACAAACACAATGTTGTGATCTATGTAGCAGCAATGAATCATCTTATTATGTATGTTTCAGCGACTGACAGACTTTATTCAATACACTTACCAGCCGCAGTATTACAAATACCTAATCAGCCATTCACATGCCAGAATGCTGATGCACTCATAAATGTGGGCATGCTGAAAATAAGCTGCTTCAGTCTGAACTCAATCACTGCTCTAACATCATGTAGTGTCAAACATTTCCGATTCACTTAAAAAACTAGAAATTCTAAAAAGACATTCATAGATATCATAAATTGAAGTCCTCTAAATAGATACTTATATATCATTCAAATCTTCTGAGCCTTATTGGTTATTATTACAGCCAAACTACATGTGGAAGTTACTAAAATATCCATGAAGTCAACTGTAAATTTTGCAAGTAAATACCAAATTACAGAGGAGAAAACAACCAAAAGTTACAGAAAACTAGTTTTGGTATTGTTTGCATACTTTGAATGAGCTCAATGAAGTATTTAATAAAAAAAAAAGTAATTCCATCTACCGCTTTAAGAGAAAATGTAAAAAAGAAACTTGCATCAAGGTATGTGTACTCGCTCACTCTCTCATTCAACCTCTTCATCACATCAAGGACAAAAGGCAGCAATAACACTTCGCCTCTCAACCCTGTCCTGAGCTTTGGCTCCATGATACACCCGTCCCTTCCAGCTCTTTCATCACAGTCCTTCGCCAGGTGGTTTTTGACCTCTTTTCATCCGTCCTGTTGGAGTCCATCTTATGTCAGCTTTGGGAATCCTGCCACACGATTAAGCCATCACAGCCCACAATTCTTCATTATGAGACATATTCATACTGTCCGTGTTGTTATACAGTTTGGCATTTGTGATGTTGTTGGGCCAGTAGATATCACTAATCTTACGGAGGCAGCTGTTACGAAAGGCATCAATCTCTCTCACATCTCCTTTCTTCACTCTCCAGCACTCAAGAAATCAAACTAGCCAAATAGAAGAACATTGCTTCAACAATGCTGTTGTGAAAACAGGCCATATGAAATCAACTGACGTCTGAAGGCTCCTTTGGCTTTGTTAAGGCAGGGCTTAATATCTTTATGGGCCCCATTGTAACTGCTTATGAGGTTTTCTAGGTTCTTCTCCAATAATGGTGATTGGAGGTGCTGTTGGGACAGTGACATACATTACCTCGGCCTTTTTCTGGTTGACGTGCAGCCACTTTGCTTTGCAGATTTGATTATCTGGTCACTTTTTCCTGAAGATGTTTACAATCTCCGAGATCATTGGCAAAGTCAAGATCCTCCAAATATGAAAACAGTGTCCAGTGGATTCCCCTCACGATCTGATGTGGTGTTACATGTCACCCAGTCAATGGCAACAAGAAACAAGATGGCAGAGACGGAATGCGACAAATTATGAAGTGACTTGATTATTTCTAAATGTGTTTATTTATGCAGTCATGTATTAATTATATTTTTTTGATGATTTATATCTAAATCTTTTTTTTAAAACCACCAACCTAATGATAATCATAATCCTGGTATTGTATATATATTTCTTTTTTTGTTTGTTTGTTGAAGTTGAGGCTATCTTGTGGTCAGTATTGTTGTTACCACTGTGTCTGGAGACAACTGGGCCCCTAAAAGCTTGAAATGGCTTCCTTGGTGTGACCAGTTCACAAATCTAGTCATTATGAAAATATGTATATGTGTTTTATTTAATTACTCCATCCCACAATATGCAGTAATCTATATTTTACTTGATGTTTGTGTGTATGTATGTATGTATGTGTTTGTGTAAATATACAAAAGAGAACATGATGAACAAAAAAAATGAAAAGCAGAGTGGTCGTTGTTCCGACTATTTTCCAAACTATGCTGAAATGTTAAATGCCACCATCTGGACGGTTTTCAGCGAACGTTCTACAAGATAAAAAAGAATTAAGAAAAGCAATAACCTTGATGAAGAGCCCCTGTTGATGCCAAACATTGAAGAATGGTCAAACTGGTTGGTGATGAAAAAGTTGAGCAGGAAGTCGAATAACCACTGGTTACAGCAGAGGACACGGACACACGACCCAGTGAACTGAGATCAGAGCAACGTCTCTACAGCCGGCCAAGAACGGGACACTGAATCTCCGGTTCACACACACTCATTAAAACTGCATCAGACTGAAAAACAAAATCTGGTCGGATAAGTCTGGATTTCTGCTGCCGCGTTCAGATGGTTGGCTCAGAATTCGGTGGACACCACATGATAGCTTTAATCCATGCTGTCTGAATGACTGCTGTTTGCCGGCTACCAACTGGGCTTGGTGTAATATGAGTACAATTATTGGTAATTTACACCAGATTTGACTGTGCCACCTTTTTTTCCCATTCCACATTATATTCACATTATTTTTGTGCTTCTGTGTCTGTGACTACTTGTCTTTTGTCAAAACAGGATGTTTTTCTTTTTCATAAGACCAGCTGTTCCATAAGTTTTTGTGTGGTAACGTCTGACCTGGTTCAACCTCCTCTGTGCAACTTAATGATGCTGCTGCATTGTTTATAATTCTAAGGTAAACTGTGCATTTGCCACAGCCTCATAGTGTCACTAAAGGTGAAAATAACATAACTTGTACCAGCTTCTGATGGCCACTTTGACTGTCTCAAACTGCTTTCCTGAACATGTTTTTTACTGGATTCGAGAGTCTCCACAGTCAGAAGATTTGAGTCCTTTTAAACAACGTTATCAAATGAAAACAGAAAACTTCCATATTGAATAATAAATAAATTAAAACAGAACATTTTTGAAAACTGCTCCCAGGATGGAAATTTGAAAAAATACTCCAAATCTGTTTCCATGAAAAAGGGGGGGAAAAAAATGCAACTTTTCTGAAATGTTACTGCAATTATGCAAGTAGATGGACAACAACAACGTTTGCCTCCAGAGTGTCATGACTCCCAGTTCATATTCTCCTGGGACTTGGTGGTTCTATAGAGTCAACTGTAATAGCAATACAACTTGGTGGTCTGTCCATACGAGCGTCTGTGTACTCACATTAGTAATGTTCATAGCATATTGTTCTCTGCGCGCATATGTGTGTGTGGTTTCGTTACAAAGTCAACCAACGTTGTCAACGCTTAGCCCAACATGTTTACTACACCATTTTCAGTACTTCCACTGTTTCCATGTAAAAGTACATCAATTTCAAAACACTGCAGAAAAAGTGTAAAACATTTCAGTAACACGAGTGCTAACAAAATGTGTTTTCACTTGCAACATCGTCGCGTAAACTGGTGGAGCAATGTGGTGTCATCACGGATGTGCAGGCAACGAATCTTTTGCAACTGTGCGATGCCATCATGCAATATTAAGCATAGTCACTAATATAACATTCCATCACTGTGTCAGAGAGGGCGTTGGAAAGTCTGTGTTCACACTTGTCATCTTTGGTTGTGAGTTGACCTTGGAACGATTGCCGCGTTGGTACAATCCATTTGTGAATGTCTGCTGGTCGCACAGGAAGTAGGTCTGGTTGAATGTCTTGGCACACTAACAAACTCACTCTGGTGCAATTTGATTCAAGTTCAGTCAAAGTTTAACACAGTTTAGACCAAAGAGCTGCAAGCAGATCAAACACGTTTCTGTGTGTGTTTTGAATTGCTTCATTTCTGAATGCTGATCAGTTCATAGCTGGTAAAAACCCCATCACAGTAATCCAAAACTTCAACTTGGTGCTAACCAGGTGTACCTAGTTATTATAAGTAATGATTCTCTATAGTTTTGTAAGTTCCTTGTCTATAAATGTCATTATTTCCCATTTGAACTTGGGTACCTTCAAACCAGAACTTTAATGTTTCATCTTGCAGATTCACAAACTTCTCCACAGTTTGCACTCCTAAAATAACAAATGTAAATGCGCTCAGCATTCGGAGCCAGATTCTTTGCCAGAATCTCTGTCTACCTCCCACGTATGGTGTTCCTCCCCTCAAACACTGGCTATGAGTTCAACCTTACCCTCCTCTCTCCAGGATTACCCCAAAGGCCGTCCCCTCCATTCGGCCATCCAAAAACTGGGCTTTAATTGGCCCAGAAATAGCAGAGGAGACGAGGTTGGATCTGGAGGGACACGGAAAGGAAGAGGCGCGTTCAGTTGAGCCTGAAGGGAGGGTTTAAGGTTTTCACCAGATTTTAATGCTCAGCTCTGATGTTCCATGCCCGAGGGGAGGAACGGGCTGTGTTTGTCTTTCTTTCCCCTCTGGTGTTATGAATTATGTGTGTTATTAGTGTTTGGGATGTAGATGTGATTTACTAATACACAAGTATACAATAAATCAAGGCAAAACAAAAACACTGGCTGTTAATATTTGAAAGCTGTGATAAGTTTTCTGACTCATACCGATAAATTGCTTTTATTTGCACTGGGCAAGGTCATTTTTGTTATTAGTTTTTGATTTGAAAATCAAAGCAATGTTATTATTGCAGTTTTCAAGCCACTGCTGCAATTTGATTAGCGATTCATCTTTTGCCACATTCTGTTTTTACAAGTGGTATGTTGTCACCAGCAAACGGCAGATAACACAGGGCTCCAAGTTAAATTTTTCTATGTGGATAGAAAACAAAATAGAAGTTTTTTTTAACCTGATTTCCACAGCCTCTGTTGTAGCTTTTGAGAAACTCATTTCATCTAATTTTGCTTTCTCTTTATGGTCAGGTAATGGCAGATATGTGCACATCAAATGAACATCAAGGCATGGAGGACTACAAAAAACTCCTAATGGATGCAATTCAACACATTGGATGGACCTTAAAAATTCAGAAAAAAATATCTGCTACCAATAAGGAAAAAAAGTGCCCTCCCACTTGTGACCTCAAGATTACACTTGTCAAATAATAAACAGCTAAATCAGAAAATATTCAACTTATTTAATTAAAAAAAAAAAAAAAAAGATGATCGGTAGACTAGATATTATAATAGGTTCTATAAAAGCATATACAACTATTTAGTAAGTCCTCATATAGTTTGGTAATATTTGTGAAACATATTTTGTGACTTAAATCCATCTATTACATCTCCAATAAATCCCTTTAATAAAATGTATATTTTAATGAAAATATTCATAGTTGACCTTTTGAGTTACTGAAATGATTACAGTATTATTATCATGATTTTTATTATTATTGTTGCCTCCCATTCGAGGTTTACCAGGCAGGTCTGACCGAGAGGAGGAACTAAGGTCGGCCCTGGACCAGCTGGAGAGATTAAATCTCTGGTTTGGTCTGGGAGCAACTTGGGGTCCCCCCAGGAGAGCTGGAGGAAGTGGCAGGGGATGGATGGATGGATGGATGGATGGATGGATGGATGGATGGAATGATTATCAGGATTTCTTGTCACAAATCAAAAGGACAACATTTGTCCTGTTTTTGCTTCCTTCCTTCCTCAAAGCTGGCTGGGTCCCCAATGGGAGGCGTGGGAGGTGCAAAATCATGAAATCATTCTGTCAGAGCCTGTATTAGGTTTCAATTGTGCATTTCCTCTGACCAATGAAGTCCTCTGTTAACACAACATTATGTTATAAGCCTGACTGGTTGTGTGTAGAAGGCAGCTTTTAACAGTCTGCTGCTCAATTGATACACTGTAAAGGGTATTTCAACTATGGATGTAGTTTGACTGGTATGATTACACTCGCTGTGTAGTACTTCCAAAACATGCCATACCTTCATTTTGTTTATAGTATCGTTAGTCACAGCCACCAGTATGGTGATTGGAAGTCCACTTTCCACACTTGTTGTGATTTATTTGTTTTTGAGCGACTTGTTTCCCTCTTGTTCAAGCTATTCCTGCAGGCTCACGATGTGTAAATACAGCTCTTTTGCCCATTTGTGTCTATTGATGTCTTGTTATCTTCCTCATCGTCCATGTTTTCATATGACATGCTTTCTGTTATGCCACTGACTTGTCGGATTAGACTGAGCAGCTCTTTTGATGGCTAAAGTTAAAATAAGACAGCTTCTTGTGAGTTCCATGTCTGACTCAGAATCAGACATGAACAGATTATTTCCTTTTGAGTCATGTCAGTGTCTTCATAATACTTTCTATAACTTGTATTTTAGCATCCTTGAAGATGTCTTTTGGGTGTCATTTCGATCTCTTTTGATTTAATCAGCCCCTTCAGGAATTCAATGGGAAAACATTCATGGATCGCATAAAAAAAAAATACATCCTGAGCAAATCTTCTGTCAGAAATGCAAAAGTAGCACTGCACTCTGAGTGTCAGATTTTTGCACAACCTGCCAAACTGTGAGCAGCAACTGTGAAAGGCTTCGGCATTTGTGTTTTTGCAAAGAAGCACCAAGAAAGGCATTAAGCAATAACGATCTGACATGATAAGTTGTAAATACTACAAGCACTCAACCAGCTATGATAATATCCTGCTTACAAAGGGGGAAACTGTCGTGTTTTATACATTTCTGCCATTTTGTACACAAATGAAATCCCAAAGAAGAAATTCTGTGACGCCAACTGGAAAGAAAAATCAATTTCCTTTAGCAATATCAGAACCCCGAGTTACATGAGAATCGAAATGTATTTATCTCCAATGGACAAGTCTAGCACAATACCTCCATAACTCCAACTGCAATCAGTTAACTGTTTGCTTCCTTAGTGCTTTAAGAATTCCAACTAATCCTGTTTTTATCATAGAGGAGCCACTGGGACTACTTGGACACATGGTCAGAGACAAACCTGAGTCCCATCTTCTGAGGGGAAAGTGAGTTCTCTAAGCCAGCTTCAACTTGACCCCCCTAAAGATGTTTAAGTTCGAGCCCCACAAGGATAACTTGTTGAATGCTTTAGCCATTAGGCATGTATGCTTCAACCTGGGTGTCGGCTGAAGATATCACTCACTGTTCTGGCTCGGGGGGATCTGGGTGGACCACTAACAGGGAACGAGAGATGGGGTTAGTAGACTGTCATGAGACTGGTTAGTTTTACCCAACTGATGATTTGTTGTTGCAATAGAAATTCTGCTTTCTTCATTGTGGTATATTCTTATGGGTTTGTCCAATCATGTTCTTCTGAGTCATTACTGTAGATTTGTCCACATTCAGAGAGCTTACCCTGAGCATTCTGTGTCTTTGCCTTTGAGATCCCTGAACAACATCAGCCCCTCCACCCTAACATGAAAAAGAAAAATATTTTATTTCTTTTAACCGCTTGACAACATAGATTGAAAGATCTTTGACAGAATATCTGGCTGCGCCTGAACCGTACATGATATAAACATCAAAAAAAGCAACAATGGCAACCACAGCCACTGCAACGAGATCTATCTCAGTTTTAACAACAGAACAAACACCACAAACACGTTTCCCGTCTCTTTAAATGAGTTTGTACTTTGAAAGCTGGGGGCTAATGGAAAGCTTCTGGTTTATTCTTAGTTTTGTTTCTTGTTTCTTAGTGATGTGAAACTACTGGATGGTAAAACTCAGTGTGGAACTGATTGAATGCAGCCAAACTGGTTGGTTGACAAATCAGCAGGCGGCTTGAATGATTAACTGACCGCGTCTTGAACTCGGTGACGGGCTAATAAACAAATCGACCAACGAGCTGATAAAATGATCCCGCTGTCAATTTATCCAATCACATCTCAACAGCTCATTAATCAACTCATTTGTTTTCTGCCACCAAACAAGCTCAGAAAATACGCGTGTCTAATTAGAGGCACAAATTCTACCTGAAGCTTCCTAACGATGACTAATGAACGCCTTGTCTCCTGATGCATGCATGCGACCACATGCGTGCATTAAGTCTCCTCGTACGTTGGTCCGTATTTCCTTGTCACTGGAGCAGGTGTAATCAGAATGTCGATGCCTATTGAGCATAAAGTGGCAGAACTTTCTGGAATTGTTAGGTGTTTTATGACAAGAAAGCTGCTTTGTCTTTTTACTAAAGTATTAAAGTATGACTTAGAGAGACTTAATTTATCATTTAGATTTCTATCAAAATTAAATTTTGGTGCCATAAGTCAGAGCACAGCAGGAATGGAAATGTATGTCAATTCAGTCTGGTTTTGTTTCATAACTTGTAGTTGAGAAAATAAGAACTCACAATGCGAAATCGGTAACAATGGCGCACATACCAATAAGCAGAATTAACCAAATTTGTTGGTTGGCGTGAATGTGTTATTTAACCTTTTGCTTTTAGCTGTGCTGATTTCCTGCTCAGCTCCAAAACACAAATACCCTTTTGTATCCCCATGGTGCACCAATAGAAGCATGCACACACGCATGCACGTACGCACGCATGCATGCAAGCACACACACACACACACACACACACACACACACACACATTACATTAACAGAGAGACACACACATAGAGGCAAAATGTCCGATCCCCGGAGTGTATGTTTCTTGCTGAGAGGCAGCAACCATACTTACACACACACACACACACACACAAATACTATCCAATGAATATTTATTGCAAGCTGTTGCACTTCTGGTCTGAGTCCAAGTGTGTGTGTGTGTAACATAAATTAATAAATAAACAGGCATGGCATTATTCTCCCAATATCGCCCTTCTACCTCTTCGTTTGTCTTTTCTTTTCTGACAGCACACATACGCACACATACACTCTTGCACAATAAAACAGAGGGTAGCGCACCCGCTTGTGTATTTTACTGTGTAAAACACAATAAATAAAGCAAAAACCATGAGCTCTGTCCTGCTTTGTTTTCCTTGTGTAATCTCTCTGTCTGTCACTGTTCCTCTCACACTCCTGTAAATATGGTGCGGCCGAGCCTGCACGCACAGACACACCAGCAAGACAAAAAGCAAACAGTCAGAGGAGATAACATGAGATGGGAAGCTGTAGTGTGTTGGAAAATCTATATGATCTATAGAACTCATAGTGTGTGTGTGTGTGGGGGGGGGGGCAGGAGACAGTCCAGTTGGCTTCAGGTGGCAGCTTGCCTGCTGCAGCTGTACTGCTTTATCGGCTCTTACTGGAGGATTAGTGGCTCAGCCTGAGCCAGGCTCGCGGGCCTTGTCAGCGGCGAGCGTGTCGCGACGGCTGGCAGCTGACAGAACGGTCTGTTTTACTCCGGTAAACATTCTCAGAAAAGAGCCCTAAACAAATGCTTAAAAATAAAAAGAAGAAGTTCATCTATGGATGTGGAGGAGGGGGAAAGTTTCACCTTCACTATGTTCTCTGACTTCTTTTGAAACATTCTATAACAGGGCAAAGAAAAAGTTTTCCAATTGACTGGAGGCAAATTTTAATTTAGGTGGGAATATCTAACACTCATTCCAAGAAGATCGGTTTTAACCCCGTCATTCCTTACAGCAGCATAGGGCATCCACAAATACTATTGCCAAGTTCCACTGATTCCCAGCAGTTCGATGTTGTACCTTGCCATTTCTGTTGTAATTTGGTGGGTTTTCTCCATGCTCCTACATGGTTCTTACATTCCATACGTATGTCAAGAAGGTACATGGCACAAGTTCGATATTCCAAAACCATAAAAAGAGACTTCTAGAAGTGACCAAGAGTCCGAGAGTATATGCAGCTACCTACAAGCATAATTGAGCTTGAAGTTGTTTGAGTCGTTTATAAGATGGATTGACCGTTTTAATATTCTCTTTGTAAAGTGTATTTCTCATTGGCTCTCACCAAGAAGGGTAAAGTTCATCTCCACCTCACAGTGACTGATGATAATTCGACCACAGACGCGACGCTTAGAATAAACAAAACAACTCCGTAGTGCGTCTCATCAGGATGAGTCTGTTGCTGAAGGTGCTTCTGCTGTTGACCTGTACATCATGGAGGGGGTGAGACACATTGAGACCACCTGTACTGAGTCCATCTCCGCTCCTACTACGTAACTGGCCTTTCTAATGAGTCTGATGAGCCTGTTGGTTTCTATGTATATGAACATTATTTCTGTTGTAGTTGATGAGTCAGGATTTAGCTGCTGTTCTTTACGCCAAGCATGCTCTCTGATAATGTTACAGGATTCTTGTAATTCTTGCGTTCCTTGTACTAATGTCTTCCACCTGTGATAGGCTTTATGAATCTATGAAAAATGTGATTTTGTTTGTACTTCAGAAAACATTTTTTTATGAAATTGTTGGGTTCATAGTATAAATGGTCTGTTTGGTGA
>OMNM01001443.1:0-15876 GCA_900302745.1 Parablennius parvicornis
CTCCGACTGAGGGCGCAAAGAGGAGGGCGTAAGCGATATCAGCCCGGTGCTTGGTGAACGCTCATTTGTCAATCATCCCGACACGCCGGCTCCGTGTGTGTTGATGTTTTGTCTCCCCGGACAGAGGACGGGAACATACGATATCTCCGGGGGCGGCGACCTCTGTTTAGGATCACCAGTGCTGTATCGGTGATGTGTTGTGTGGGCTGAAGGTGTGCGTATCCGTCCTTTTACACATTAAGACAAACCCGTGAGTCTCCAGGAAAGGAATGTGTGCGCTCACCGCTTCCACACTCTTGTGTAAGACTTGGTGTCAGAGCATTAATGGCATTGCTGCTTTTGTTGGGGGCACAAAAGCAGGTGAGACACAAAGGAGGGTAGATTTCAGTGAAACTGGAGGACTCTTAATGCCTTGGAACTTTGCCCCGGGCTGGTGACAAGGGGGCTGCGTGGGTGGGTACATGTGAAGCAGACCTTTTTTTCTAGAAGTTAGGGGCTTGGTTTTAAGGATAATGTTAAAATCAGGAGTTATGTTAATGAGCTGGAGCCCCACACGCTGTACGTACCACCTCGTAGTGTCCGTACTGAGCAGACAGGTGTAAAGGGATCTGTCCGTCGTGAGACGGGGAGTTGACCGAAGCGCCGGCTCTCAGCAGCAGGAGGACGGAGTCTGCTTTCCCCTGCCACGCTGCGTAGTGGAGCGGACGCATGCCTGCAGGCAGAGAAGACGACACAGGACAGACGTAATGAGACAGAACGGAAAAATCAGCATTTGTACCCTGTTGATAGGTGACTTTGTAAAGTTACTCTAAGAACCCGTTGTGTAAACGAGGCTTAAGTAATTTTTTTATCTCCAAACAAGCATATAGGCTTGTTCTTTCAGGGAATTATCTCAGTAAATAAATGTGACTTTAGATGAGTGAGAGAGTAAAGAGAAGGAAGCGGCACAGTTTTTGTGGGAGAACTGACTTAAAGTGACACATTTAACACCAAAGAGTCAATTATTCCAGTGTGGACAGAAGCAGCAATTAGTGCCATTTTAACCACAAGTCTGAAAAATATAGTATACGTGTCAAAATGAGCCTCAGTATGAAGAAACAAACACAAATCTATCAAAGAAGTCTGGCTCTGTTCACTTTAGCTGAAGGAATAATAAGAAATAATTGACTTTTTTCATGTAGATGCAAAAATGTTGTGGGAATTTTCCAGTTTCCTACAGAGACGTTCCCAGTTTGAGAATGTTTGGATGAATTTTTCCACTCAGAAGTTATGAAGGCACTAGGAGTTAACATCGTTCTCTGCTGGGTGGTTCAAGGTATTGTTGAGTTTGGGAGTCCAGTATGGTACCTCTGTACCTGCGTGGCTTCACATCCAGGAGACCTTGGATCTGAGCGAGGTTGAATTTAACGTCTCAATGAATCCGTGTGTGACCTGACATAATGGGCGCTGCACGCCTGCCACTCCAAACCTCCGACATTCGCCACGGCTCTACCGCGGCTGCACGGCCGGCCGACTTCAAAGCCAATCGCATTTATTCATTTGGGTCAAACTCATTTTTATGAGTGAGTTGGAGAGCTGCGGAGGAAGTTTCACCACAACTAACTTGAAGGGAGTTTTTTATTTATTTAATTTTTTGTTCAGGCCGTCTTTACCGTTGACATCCTTGATGTCCACGGTGGCCTGAGCGTCCAGCAGCAGCGACAGCAGCTCAGTGGTGCCGGTCAGGGCGGCGTGGTGCAGCGCTGAGAAGCTGCAATAAGATCAAAATAGAGCAAAACAAAACACGATAAAACACAATAAAAAAAACAATCAATCTCTGAGATAAAAACCAGGATATGAAAAAACATTTAAAAGTCATGATAATAAATACAGCGAAGAAATGAAATATAATGAGATGAGATGAAATTCAATTCAATTCAATTCAATTAAAATTACAGTCTGTGTGCATACCACTGTATAAATGAACTTGTATTTACAAACGTGAAAATACAAACCTGAAAAATGATATGTTGTGTTACTTTTTTAGCTTATAACAGTTGGAAATTTATTTGCGTGTAAAGGGTTAAAGTTGCTTACTCCCCCTCCTTTAATAATGCAACATAAACAAGCTCAATTTCCTGTAATTTTGTACGGGAGTAGTGAGAAATTCCCTGGGAACTGAAGTGTGTGTCCGAACATGTGTGTGTGTGTGATTAGATGGTGAGTCAGTGTGAAGTCAAACAGGAGAAAACCACAGTTTTTCTACAATCTGCCAATCAATGTACGTTGAATCTTCCATTGCAACGCCTTGACTCCGCTCAGCCAACACACACACACACACACACACACACACACAGACCACACACACAAACATGTACACACATGCACTCTTCTCACCCATCTGAGTCCTGGTAGTTGATGTTGAGCCTCTTGGTGGAGCCCAGCAACTCTGGAAAGAAAAAAAAAAGAAAGGGAAAAGACAATTTCATGAAAGTTCTTTAGAATTCTTTCCACTTTTGTGTTTTGTTTTTTGTTTTCCCCCCCATCGTGTCTTCTTTCGTCAAACACGCTGACAGGATGGGGCGGCCTTCCTCGCCCGCCCCCTCCTGAAGGAAATGTAAGATTCCGCTACATTTACGTTTTCATCACAGCTCGACCGAACCCGGAGCGACAACCAGGAAACCCGACGTGACAGAAAAAAAAACAATGCAGGTTAATTAGCAAGGTGGAAGGAGCGTTCAGTCGCTCGCCAGCTACATGCGAACTTCATTCACAAACCCTCACGTTTTCCTGTTTATTTCTCATATTGCAAATTGCAGACACTGATTCAATAAGTTCTCTATTCCACGTAAGATTTAAGGCCCTTACAGCTTATCCAGTGAAAATGTGTAATTTTTGTTTGGAAAGAGCAGAAATGCTGAAAAAAAATGTGTTTTTTAGTAGGGCCACTAGTGGGTGCTGTTGCTTGTTTTTGTAATGAAACCACACACACATGCAGCAGAGAACAATAAGCTATGAACCTTAACAAGCGCAAGTACAATTACCAAATATATAGAACCACCAAGTAGCAGGAGAATATGGACTGGGAGTCATGACACTCTGGAGGAAACATTGTTTATTACAGTCATGGTGTGTGTGCATAGAAGAAGTATTTTTGTCATCTACACTGACGGAGTGTTTTCTAAAAGCTACATTTCCCCCCGTTTACGTGACGACGGAGTCTGAGCATTGAAAAAAGGTTAAAGCTTGGGATCTTTGAAATCTGACCCAAGATCTTTCATTGCTTCATGTAGTTTTTTTTTTTGCCCTCTATCAAACTCGGACTTCCAACGTCATCTTATTTCCATCTCATACATAAAGTTTCCAGCTTCCCACAGCTGAGATCCAGAGTGAAAGCTTTCGACTGTCAGCAGAGACCCACACAGGGAGACGACGGAATACAGAGCCATTCATGGCTGTCAATCTCCAGCACTGTTTGCTCCCACATAAGTGTGGAAAGTCACATTTGTGTGTGTGTGCGTGCGTGCGTGCATGTGTATCTGTGTGTGTGAGCGTGTGTGAAGCAGAAGAAAGTTTACCGTACAGTAGGAACACTGGAGGGATTGAGCCGTCAGAGTCAGGTGTATTTTAGGCAACTGCACGGCTCACATGTGAGGGGTCAGGAGGTCGGGGCGGGTGACGGGTGGACAGGGAGTCACATTTTTATGGAGGTTAGTCTTGGAGGGCGATGGATGCCACTTTTGATCACCTGAAGCACGAGGCCCGATCTCTCACCGTTCACCGAATTCCAGGGAAATTGCTAACGCTACGTCACCACCAGACAAGCCTGGACACATCAAATCAAGATGAACTGTAAATGTCAGGATGAGACTATGTGCTGCTTTTACGAGAATCTCACGCTGTATTGGACCCGGCACCGCTATTGGTGCAGCCCTAAAAACTACTGATCTATAAATGTCTGAAGAGTTTAAAATCCACCTTCGATCCGTTGTGGTTTGATCCATCAAGACTTCTCAGGTCGTCTCAACAAAACCTGCTTTCTGATCCAGTCCGAATCAAACATTCACAGGCTACTTTTAGTTATTCAGCTCCAAATATTTGGAACAAAGTGATTGAAAACTGCAGGATGGCTCCAACTCTGAGCTTTTTTAAAACAAAGATCAACACATTTCAGTAAAGGAAGTGGATCTTTAAACTGGATTTGAGCTCTGATTTTTTTTTTCATTCTTTCCCCTCTTTTATTCATATCTCATTGCTTTTGTTGCTGAAATGCAAAAAGCTGCACATTTTGGGTTTGTGCATTAAATTCCTTCTTTTCAGCAATAATACAAAGTGGTCTAATCAGGTTCACCGCCATCGAGTTTGATTCTCAAAAGAGGTTTTGTAAAAGGATTTAAAGGGACATTTTTCTTTAGAAATGATTAGAGAGATATTCTCCTCTCTATATTTCATTTAAAAGTTAGATTTTTAGTCGTGATTGTCAATATCAGACTAATGGAAATCGGTGACATTTTGTTGCTGCTACCAACCCTCCTAGATATTCTCATCCAAAGTAGTAGAGGACAAAAATGAGACCAAATCACTAATAAAACGTAAAAGACACTTATCTAACTTCTTGTGGGAGAAAAGATTTGACAGCAAGCAACTGAAAGTAAAAACAATCAGAATACATTAGAAACTTAAGAAGTGTTCAGATTGTGGATTGATAGTATATAATGGGTTTCCAGTGCAGCCTTGATTAAATATTCTGTTCAGCCTTTCTGTTTTATTCATATTATATTAAAAGCCATAAAAGAAAAAGTATTCTCACTTGCAGAGCAGTTTTCTGTGCATAGAAACTAATGAAACCATTGATAAAAGCCCAGAGACAGTTTTGGAAAGCGACACAGCAGAGGTCTGGTAATGTTGCTCATTATAAAGATGTGATATTTTTGTTACTGATGCTGCCGAATATCCGAGTATTTACAAGCTTTACAGAGACAAAATGCGTCAGATTTCAAGGAACTTCTTTGAGGATCTCCAAAATCTGTTTGAGTTTGACGATGGTTTCTCAAATGTTTATCCCTGAAGTTTAAAAAAGTGGCACAACACAAACTCACAATGGCCAATGTCTTGAGAACAATCTGATCAGTCCATTGGAATTAAGATTGATAAAGTTGAAGAAATACCTTTGAGACGTTTAGGTTACCTCCTGTGATTGAGGAACATGAAGTTACATTGAATTTTGCCAAAAATCTTTGAGTCAGAAAAACATTTTTACCAAAATATCTCGCACTCTTACAGAAATGTCATATTGAAGATACCTTGAGTGAAGCTTCCAATCAATGAATTCTTGAAGTCAGGCAAAGAGAAATCTGACCAGTCAACATTTGATTCCAGATCAATCATTAATATAAAAGAAATTCCTTTGTGAATGCTATAGTTACACAAACCCCATATAGGACCCGACCCAACATAAACTGTTGAGCAGTTCATACCTAAAGGTAAAAGTGTTTCCACAGATAATGAATTCCCAAAAACTTGGATAATCAAAATGTTTCAGTGACTTTGACTTCGCTTCATCGATCAATTTCTTCTCAGTTCGAACATCACGAGTGTCAAACATTTCCTGAGGGACTTCCTGAGAAACGGGACCATTTTGGAGTCTGAGGGACCTTTACTAAGGTGTGTTGCCTTTCAGTTCATTCTTGACCAGAGGAGAGTGTGTGACCAAGTTCTCGAAATTTCCTCAGAGAAACAGAGGTTGTCGAAATGAATCCTGGAGCTAAACACAAGCACGTACAAGCATAAAATTGAGGGGGAAATTGTTGGGATACAAATCCTGAAAGGCAATTCTGAAGTAGTCATTCTAACATAAACAGGATCACTTGATTTTTTTGACAAACTCGAACCAGATTAATCTTGATGGGAGGGGGAAAAAAAGTGTTCACCAAATCTGCAGACGTTTCCCTCAAGGCTTGAGCAAGAATAACACAGACAGTCGTAATAAGTAGTCATAGCAAACCAATACTGTTGATGACATAAGTACAGGAGGATGAGTTCCACTGAAGCTGCACACTCGTGTTTACGTCAAGTGTGTTCGTATAAGGGAACTGCTGAGGACTTCCACGTGTTTCAAAAATAAGATAAAATAAAAACAAGGGCCTGAAGACACAAAAGGGCACATTGATAATGAGGCAGATAAAGAGGGGCTGGGCGTTGGGCTCCTCGCCAGAACGGGGTCTGAGCTGCCCCGGCGGCGTGGAAAGAACAGGCTCTTTTCAGGGAGTTCTAGTTACAACACGAGCCGGCATTCCTGGCATAGCACACCCACCATGCTATCCTACATGTCCGCTGGCTGAGCATCTACAGAACTGTCAGCTCCCGTTACCCCCCTTGACTCCCACCCACCTCCCTCCCTCGCTTGCTCCCGCCCTCTGACAGGATTGATCGAATTAGCAGCTAGCTAAACAGATGTGTAGTAAATCTTAAGCACCGTGTTCCCTCGCAGAGACAGGAAAATTACAGGGTTGTAACCTCGCTGAGAAGCGACGGCCAGAAAAACAAAAAGGACTCAAAAGCCGAGGGGGCCGGAGAGCTTTCGGAAAGAGACGCTGCGATTTCAAGCCCCATTTACACAAAAACTTTTCAAGTGAAAATGTATCGTTTGTAGCGGAAATCACGAGAATATGGACGGAGAGTCAAGCTACTCGTGCCAAAAAATTGACTACGGCCGTGGTGCTCATGTGTATTAGCAGCTTTTCTAAAGGGGTGCATTTCCAGGGTGCCGGAATCACAGCATTTTCAAGTAGTTGCATTTTCGAAAAGTTCCGCCGTGGTAGCCGTTTTCAAACAGTTGCATTTGCACTTAAAAAGAGTTGTCGGAGATAGACTCTGCAATTTTAGAGTTCCGAACCATTGCTGCTTTGCCTCTCTTGTACCTTTCACACTGAAAACGTCCCGGACAGAAGAAAAAGATTCTCAGCACTTCTGATGTGTGGGGGGGGGGAGAAAAAAAAAAACGAAGCTCGCTAAGGAGCGGGAGGGATGATCAAAAGAGGAGGGAAGTACAAGGAAGAGAAGGAAGCGGGGGAGGAGGGAGGATGAAGCTGTTCAGGTGACACGTCAGGTGCATAGACGAGAAAACAAGGAAACGTTCTGACGTGAGCTCAGAACCTCCAGATGGAGTACGTCACAGAAAACATAAAAAGACCATTTTCAAAAAGCTGCCTTGCTTGTTTTGGGTTCCTCTGATGAGGCTGCAGTTTGTCGCAGGCATCTGTTGCTCCGCTGAAACTCTTGTTTTTGATCGCGGTTTACTCCTGGGGAGGAAAACTCAAAGGCTAAAATCAAAAACCCGCCAAAATAGGAGGGAAAAACTGGTACTAGTGTGTAAGACAGCTGAATAAAATTCAACATTAAAAAAAAATCCAATTAATGCCGGGATCAGAACATAAGGCCAATAAGAGCTCAGTGGAAGAAAAAAGAAAAAGTGGGTCAGTGAAAATGAGAGTCAGGAAGTCTAAAGTCGGAGATGATTAATAACGTCCCGGCTAAGAAGACGAGCAAGTCCACGCATTCGGTGCGCTCTTATTTAAATGATTTTGTTAAGCCAAGAGTGGATATTAAAACCTTCGACTTTCATTCCAATCGCAGGCGCAGAGTGATTCACTGTGTGTTGCTCTGTTTGTTCAGGTTCGAGGATCCACGGGGATCCGCAAGTGACTGAAGAGCCTCGAAAGAGACGCTTCAAACGTAAAGAGGAAACTCAAACTAATGCACGAACAACATGAGCTAGAACATTCTCTACAACAAATACAAACACCAATAGAATCATTTGTCTATTTGTTTTAAAGGTGGTTTGTTTTGTTATTTATACGGTTATTCATTTATTGTGTAACTATGTTTTTATTCGTTGAGATTTGTGTCTGTTTGCAGACACACTTAGTAGACATTTGTTGGTTTGTTTGTTTGCATGCATTTGTTTTGGATTGTTTGAGAACATTTGTTTTTGTTTTTTGGAACATTTGTTCGTGTGTTTTTTTGAAATTTGTGTGATTCATTTGTTTGTAAAAATTTGTTTTGTGCATTTGTTATGTTTGTGTACTAACATTTTTTGTTGTTTGTTCACAAATAAAAATAGTTTTCGACGTTTGTTTTTTGTTTATAAACATTTGTTTTCAATACTTTTTGTTTGTTTATAAACAATTAGCTTGGGACATTTGTTTTTGTTTTTTGTTTTGCAAACATTTGTTTTTTATATATATTTGTTTTGGTTTTTACACAAACAATTGTTTTATTTTAATGGTGTTTGTTGATAAACATTTATTTCTATACATTTGGTTTGGTCATAAATGTTTTTTGGGGTTTTTTTTTACATTTGTTTAAAAAACATTTGTTTTGTTTTTGTTTGTATTCCATTAGTTTCACAATTGGAAATGCTTTCGAACTAGGAATTATGTAATATATGTAATTCTGCTCAGTTTTACCAAACTTTGTGTGACTAGCGTGTGTCGGGAGGTCGTTTTATTGACTTTGAAATCTTGAAGTAGTGTAAATTATGAGTTTTGTCATATTTAGAGTCGACACAGGGGTTAATGTCATTCTGCCAAATGTTTCCTTTGTCTCTGCTTTGTTGAAATATGCGTCTCCGAGCTTATCAGCTTAAGAAAATTGCGAAACTCCGTCAGACAAGATTGATAAAGCAACGTGACTCTGCTAAACAACGAGCTGTAAGATGCTTCTAAACGAGGCAAGAATCTGAAGGGATCTGCTCGATGGGCTGATACTATGTGTCCCTTTTTCATTTTAAAGTCATCTGATGGCTGAACATGTCTCTTTTAATGAAACAGTTTTTAAAAAGTGAACTTTCAGAATGTGATATTAAGAGTCGTGTTAACTAGCACTACGTTTCAGCTATAAGAGACATGGACTCCTCCATCCCAATGTTTAACTTTCCACTGCAGTATGAGAAAAAAACAAGTAAAAAAGATCCTCACACCAGAAATAAAAGTGGCTACTCCGAGGCTGGGCTCTTTGGAACAGGCTGAAACTTTTTCTCTTTATATCTGGAAAATATTCTTTGGCGTGATACCACAGGGAAGGAAAACGCTCTTCCACTCGTCCGGGTTTCTCATTAACAGAGCGCAGAGTGGGACACTTGATTCGGTAGGAAAAGTGTACAAACAGCGAGACCGCAAGCTGCCTGGGGCGAGACCAAAATACAGAGCAGTGGAGGAAGAAGGGGGTAATTTAGGGTCATCACGAGTCTGTGGCGATAAACGGCTTGTGGTCAGGTGAGGACCTCATCAAGGGAGGCACTTATCTGAGGAACACATCCATCTAAGTGCACTGATTACTGAGAGCGTAAACACAGACCCTCAATCCAAACCACCCAGTCTGCCCCACTACAGCTGTCCCACGCAGATCCTCACAACCCTCCAGAAAAAGATTCCCAGGATTTGATTTCGAATACAACACTATTCCGACTTTGCAGGCGTGGTTTGTTTTGAAGTGAAGCCACACCCACATATGAGAAAACAATATGCTATAGACATTAACAATGGTGAGACATTCGTATGGACGGACCCAGAATTCCAATCCATTCTATCATTTTTCCAGGTTTTATATGTTGGTGCAATTGATAGTGTAAAGCTTCCCGGTAAAGTTTTGGCAAATCAGATTTGGAACAGGGAGTCCGAAGTCTTTCTTCCAGGGCAGGTCTTTCTTCTGAAGGCGCTCCGTGGAAAAAATGGTCGTGAAACAGTCGACATAGTTTCTGCTTTTATTCCAAAAGTCTGAAGTCACAACCATCGTCGATGTTTAAACGAGGATTTCTGTCCTCATCGAGACCGACTGAAAGGTCAGCGTCTTTATCCCTGTCGCACCACCATCAGATTGTCAGGTTTAATCCTGCTAAGTCACAAACTTTCAGCCTGATATGTGATGCAAGCAAATTCGGCCGGATCTGTGAGTCTACCTGCGGAGGCAAACAAGCCCCGAGGCGAGAGGAGGCTTCAAACGAGACAAGTGAGCGGCGGCCAGGCGGGGGGGGTGTCTTCCTGACAGCTCCTTTGGTCAAACCTCCAGCTGTGAGGGGAGACTACAGCCCAGTTTTCCCGAAAGGAAGAGGCAGGACGGGACAAACAGCGCCAGCCGCACACCCGAGGCCATGCACGCACACCAAACTTGCTAAGCGACACACTTTAGCTTCATCAATTCTTCATCAATTGCTCGGCACGGTTCGCCGGAAGAATAAACACTGGAACTAGGTCTTGAGGAAGAAAAAAAAAAACCTTCATGTCAAAACAGCTCGGGGCTGTATTATCCAATAAATTTGCTCCATTGTTAAAAAGGAAGAGAGTAATCTCCCGTGGAGCCGCTGGCAAGTAGGTCAGACCATATTTGCTGACAACGAGGGAGTGTTGGAAATGATGCAGATCATCTGCTCTGGTGTGTGTGTTGCTGTGTTTCACGTACATCGCTACAACTTGGACCCCTGCAAGAAAACAAGGTGATTAGAGCGGGCGTAAACACACCTGTGGGTCTCGTGTTGCATAACATGTCTCAACCCTGCACCGCGGGGACAAAAACACTTTACATACCATTCAAATCATCTGTTTACTCTGCTAACTCGACGCGCTGCGCAGCCCCTCCTTTATTTCCATGTGCTCTTCTACAAACTCTTGAGACCCGAGGCTCCGCAAAGCTGTGACATGGAAAAAACACAGAGCCTGGAGGCACGACTTTCACTGGTTATGGTGAAACCTATTGAACGATATGGGTAGAGACTAGAGAACAGCGGGATCGGAGCAATCCTGCGACTGGAAACTGACATTTTCACCAGTATCAGTTATCATTATTTAGATCCTGTTTACACGACAACGTTTTCGTGTCAAAACGCAAAATTCCTGTTTATGTTTTAGGTGTCCGTTTATATGACAGTGGTGGCTGGAGCCACTGAAGATACAAGTTATAGAAATTTCTGAATCTCTGTTCATCTAAATCAAAGAAGAGTCAGAACTTTGATATTTCAAGGTTAAAATATACTTTGTTTTCTCAGATTTCTGCCCTTTTTATAATTTAGAAAAAATCAGAGTGGGAGTTTAATATCAAAATTTTGACTTTTTTCCTCAATATTTTCAAATTCATGTCAAAAATCTGACTTTTTAAAAGATCTTAATAAATGTCAGTCTTAGAAATATGGAATCTTACATCACTGATCAAATAGTCTCAATTAGTGGCATTGAATTAGCTTGTCTGAGCTTTATAGAAATATTTTTCCTTATCAGAAGGTCCATGTTTGACACAGTTCACGTCCTGTTGAGGCTGTGTCACAAGCACAAAACAGGTTCAGCCTGACAAAGTGTCATTCTCTTGTGAGTAGCACATCAGGAAATAATAGCCTCTGTGGTTGGTATGTTCCAATGGCTATCTGCTCTGGGCGGGGGAGAAAAATCCCACAATGGACATCTATGTAAAGTTGTCTCTCGGTTGAGGCTTTAAATATCCGGCAGATTACCTTGATGGCGATAGAAAGCCATGCAGCCGGAAAGGTGTTTGCTCAAAATATCCTGCACGTGACTCTCGGTCCACGTATGTTCTGTGAATGCGGGGCGGTGGAGCCGCTGGCCTGCATGGTCGACGCGTCTCCATGACACGCCTCATTGAAATGAATGGCTCCTTATCAGGCCTCATTTATTTCAATCAGGACTGTTGGAACACGTTTAAAAACACGCAAAATACCGGGCTTTGACATAATACAATGAGAACATGTATGGTTTTAAAATGCTCGAGTTACTGTTGAAGACAGAAAAACATTTATTTCATAGTGTCATAAAACTAAGAAAAACAAAAAAATCCCTGGGAATGTCAGGCCAGATTGTTTTTTTTCTGTCAAATTTGGAAAGAAATCTACTTTGCTGCATGCTAGTACATTTAATATAACCTTCCATTTCTTCTGGAGAGGCTGTGGAGTCAGTCGGTAAGGCAGGTTCTCTTCCAGGTGTTTTTGAGCAAGACACTGAAATTGAACTCCTTGCGTGTTGAATTGACAATTGATGCTCTATAGAGCTGGGAACTTGGAAGGTTACCAGTTCGAAAATGCCCAATTACCCAAAATCCACTGAGATGTGGTGATAAATCATGTATTTATGGAGCTGTAGATTTTAAAAGCTATCCACTGGGAAATTCCCAATTACCAGGTTGAGAGGAACCCAACAAAAATATACACGCAGTGAATAACTATGCCTTCATGGAGTTGTGGAATTCCCAATACATAAAGACATGGGAAAAATTTAGCTGTAGTAGAAAACTTTATATGTCAGTGACAGGAAGTTGGTTTTCACTTCAATTTTGTACATTTATTACAGTGTATCATTAATAAATATTATTCTTAATGTAAATGTTCAAAAGCCAAGTGAAAGAAACATGCTTCTCAGAGCTTCCTCGGCATTCAGCTGTAGTTTTCTTTCTTTCTGTGACATTCATGTTATAAGGATGGTAATTTGACCGCAGCTTCAACAGATTGCCTGTCGATGGAGCAGATGAGCTTCCAGGAACATTGGTGATGACGATAAGGTCTACGACTGTTACCTAACACATCTTTCCTGTGACTTTGAACACAGCCGGTGGTGTCAGAGAGAGTGAAGTGGGTCAGGCATCACATGTATTCTTAATAAAAACCTATCCGGCACAGAATGCAAATTTTGGAAGTTTGACTTGGTCTCGGTGGAACGGCAAGATAGAACACAGCTCCTCTCCTCCTCTGGTATTCAAGAGCAGCACACTAATCTGTTCTCAACCAAAAAAAAAAAAAAAACTGCACAAAGACACAAAACAACACGTTAATTTTGATATGAGTACATCGTCTCTTTCCTCTGAGCGCCGGGTGTCTCGCAGCAAAGCCCCAAAAACCAGAGAGGAAATATGACGCAGGTTCACCAAGAGTTCACCTGCTTGATAAAAGTTTGGCGTGCTTGTTGCAGAGCTTATGCTGCCTCATCTTCATCACTCCTCTGACGAGTTGTCCGCCATGTCTGCTGTGTGCAGCACTTCTTTAACACACCAAGCCGAGACTTTCCCTCCCCGTTGATGACAGTGCTTTACAAGCTGTGACGCTTTTGTTATGTAGTCGGGTTAAACAAAATCTCTGGAAATAACTCATCGTCTTCACCAGACAGCTATAAAACAAAATGATTGTCGACTTCAGCCGCTCCAAAAGCAGCGAAGCCTGGAAGCCCCGAGGCTGCTGAAAAAAAAAAAAAAAAAAAACATCGATTGAGCCGAGGCGACCCGTGTTCAGTGACCTCACTCAAGCCAGTTAAACGTCATGTAAAGTATTGGACTTATGCCAACCACCGCATGAGGTCAGTCTCACACGTGTATGGAAAGGTCAATGCTTTTAGAGTCAATTGTTATTGGATCCATCTGAAATCAACACCTTGAATAAGATGTTAAACATAAGACAGCGGGGAGAGGAATCCTGGTGACACAGAACACCAAAAATAAACTCAACACAATGACAACACGAAGAGCAAAATGCGAATCAAGAAGAACAACAGTTTCTGTCTGAAGTTTGCATGTTACCCATCAGCAGGTGCGGGTTTTCTTATCTCCCACAGTCTAAAAACAAAGCCAGCAGATACCAACAGCAGCTGATGTAACAGTCGTCACAACAATTACAAAAGTTAACAAACCACAAACTGTCAAAACTGGAAGAGCCGGACTTGAGACGGAGTCCTTCAGCGTCTCCGTGCCGCCGGTACGTCACTGCAACAAAACGTGGCGAAACCAAGCACCACTCCCCTGTGGTGGATTATATGTGTGGTGGGCATGATGGCGCAGCGTTTCGCTTACTTGTCTCACAGAAAGAGAACCTGCGATTGGTTCCGAGGGTTCTTTTGCATGTGGAGTCTACATGATTCTCCCTGTTCGTGTTTGGGATTTCTTCAGAGACTTGGTAAATGATGAGTCTAAATGTGTCTGTGTGTGCGTGTGTGTGGGTTTTAAAAAAAAAAAAAAAGTCAAAAAGTTTTTATTGGAATAGATACAAGCTACTTAATTATTCCCAAATACTTTTCAATTAATTGTAGTTTATATTTCTCATTTCATTTTGTTTTATTCTTTTTTGATTTTGATTGATTGGTCTGTGATAACTAATGTTAGGATCAATAAATACATTTGTGATAAATAATTTTGTGCAATAGATTTGTATAGATAGAACTTGTATATATCTATATATTCAAAATTTATACCGTACTTTTGTACAATTTTGTGTTTTTAATTGTTCACTATAATGTCACAAATTTATATTTATTATGGGTTTTTTTTTAATTTACTTATTACTTATTGCAAATGTCTTCAATGTTTTCAATGTGCAAAGTCTCTGTGGAGACAAAGAAAACAAAACTTTTCTGAAATGATCTTGAAAAAAGATCATAAACAGCAGGTCTGCTCCCAGCTGAGATTGAAAATATTTAAAAATATTAAATATTGAAACATTTGAGGATCCAACAGAATTTAGCTTTAATTATCACTTTGCTGCCATAAATCTCAGACAAAAGTGAAAGAAGAAAACTCCAACAACTCTGGATTCTGACCATTATCTGTCAAGACTGTCAGAGACGGCAGCATGTGGATGATGAAAGTCAGTCACAGAAGAATAAAATTTCAAGTTTCTCCACCCAGAATCCCAGCCACCCTCCAAAAAATGGTCGAGGGTGCCCAATGGATGATCTGATTACAGGCCAGATCGTCCAACTCTACCAGCTTCCATGATGCACCCAGAGTCCTTGAGCTTAATGAACACAGATTCAGTGGAGTGTAATCAAATTTAAGACCAAATAACAGCACCAGAGCACATATAAACCAGGCAAAAGACCCTCGGGAAAGAACATTTACTAGCTGATATCAAAGCAGAGAGAGTGAGTTAAACTGAAACACTTCAGATAAACACAACGGTCCTTTCTGGTTTGTGTAAATACAACTGAATTCCCCTTGTTCCTCCAAAATCGCAGATTTCCCCGAGCACAGGCTCACGTTGCCCCGACGCCTCTCGCTACAACCGAACGCTTCTTATCAGACGACACCGGCGTCAGCAGATGTGAACAGAGAACAATTTCTATTTGCATCCCAATCTGGGGAAGAGACGGGGAAGAATCAAGAGACGAAATGTAAATGAAGGTATTAAAAAAAAAAAAAAAATAGACCCAGAGAGCGAGAGTGTGAGATAACTGAGAAGATCAAAGCAGCGACGGCAACCTCTCCTGCTGATTCTCATTAATGCGAGCAGATACTCATGCAGCCCGGTTCCCTTTTTGGCGGAGACACACTTCCATTAAATACACACACACACACACACACACACACACACGCAGACGTATATATAAATGCACACGACAAGACCTCCTTGTCAGACAATCCCATCATCCTTGTCTGTACAAGCACAAAAAGTCAGAGCACTCCGCCTCCAGACAGACACAGAGGGGAAGATTTTTATTTTTTTATATCCTTGTTGTGTTCTTTCTTTATCATCTAACCATAGACTCCAATCCAAACACACGAAAACAGTTGCGGGGCATGTCGAGGCAGCGCAAGGCCTCAGTGACACCGAGTCTCGCCAAGCTGAAGCGTCTCGTTCTCCTCACCTCCTCTGAATGGCAGCGAGGTGTTTGTTCAAATAGCAGGGAGGGGAGGAAGAGCACTCGACTGGAGACGAGACCAAACTATGTGCAGCCTGGAGCCAGTAATATAAGGTTAGTTAGGGTAGATTAAGTGACGTGACACACACACAAACATAAACACACGTTTTTGTACAACAGTCGGTCAACATATTGAATCATCCCCATAACTTCCTTTTCTCCACAGATCTGCAACTTTTAGGAAAGGAAACCAGTCCCCCCCCCCCCCCCCCCCCCC
>OMNM01001445.1:0-14328 GCA_900302745.1 Parablennius parvicornis
GGGGCTGCTTTTGGTACAACTCAGGGATTGGCATTTAATCTGTCAGTCCTACAGGGCATTAGCCTACATTTTCGGGTGCGCAGACATAAAAATAGTCATGGACAGGGAGAGGCAGACAGATGAGGGGAGAGGGCATGGACAAATAATCTGGCTGAATCTGGGCATCCCATGCCAGCCTTGCTGTGCCAAAGGCTGTGTGAGAACCTGGACACAACCTTGTTTCAACACATTTCCATCATACTCCTTTTTCTGTATGAGGTGAAAATGCTTTAATGTCATGTACAATGGTGATAATCAAATCTTGGAAGGCTGTCACGGGATTTTATGTTAGTTAAAGTAAGAGGTATGATTTTCTCTGGGGGTAAAAAAAAGGTCCTCATCCACAAAATTATGCTGTAATTAAAGATGGCCTTTTTTTAATGGGGTTACCATCTGGTGCGCACTCCTCAGTTTTCCCCATCACTAATTATTAGCATTATTTGGGATGTATTGGTGATTGGCAGGGTGGAGATTGAATGACAAATTAAATGTGGCCACTGTGGCCATAACCCATTAGTGCTGTCACTCTTTTTTTATGCTCTTATTCAAATGTCCTTTTCTTAATTTCTTATATGGAAACTATGTTCATTTTCTTTCGATAACAATTTGAATGTAATAAAGATCATTATTGACAAACATAAATGTCACCATTGAGTAATTTTTGCCAATTTAGTCCACTAGAGGACATACAAACAAAGCGGAAACCAGTAATTATTTTCTTTTTTTGAATTACTAAAAGGCGAGAAGATTATTTGGCAGATGATACGTTTTGGCACAAAATAAGCAACTTGTCAAATGTCAGCGTTAATAAATATCTTTAATAATTGATACAGAAGTTTTTCCTGCCAGCCTCTTTCAGTGAAGTGTAAAACTATGAGAGCTGGTCAGTCGCTCCTTATGAGATGTTAAGTGATCTCATGTCATTGCATAAAATCGTACATAAACTGTGTCACTGTGTCAGGCTGCAGAGAAGCTTAGTGATGGTTAGGGCGGGGCAAAAAAAAAAAAATAATGCAAGCTTAGCCAGGGAATAGCATTAGCAGGTGGTTGTTTATTGCGCAGCACATTTGATCTGGACATCGCATATTACATTGGCTGTAATGATGTTATTTTTTTTCGTTTCGTTGATGGAAAGCCAAAATCTTTCTCAATTGTTCAGATGTTAATCTAAGTGTTCTGGCCTCAGTCTGCTAGTCTTTTTTTTTTTTACCAATCTGAAAACTTTACCTGGACTCCTCATGTGAAAGTTTGCCTCGATAGAACACATTTACACAATCTCTTTGAAAAATAATTCAAATTGTAATTGTCACATTCGACTGGTTTATATATATTTTACTTATATTCAACTCCTGAAACTCATTTCAACAGCCCTATAGCCCTCAGCGCTTTTGTAGTATTAGTGTATTTCAGCTCAACCATGCACCCAGCGGATTTACAACATGGCAACAATTAAATTCACCCTCCACTTCTTCTCTTACCCCTTCAGCCCCTCTGCTCCGTTAGATCTACTTCAACAGAGAAGGTTCTTGCATTGCTTTAACTCGCATTAACATGAACTTGTTAACTGGACTTTAAGCAATAATTGAGCATTATCCATCTTGCTGACCTGCACAGGCTTATTCTTTTAAAATGATTTACCTGTTGTCATCCGACTAGATTTTACTGCTTTTATCTAGGCTTAACCTGCAACATTCTCCTCAACAAGTCAGACCCAATTTGATGCAGTTAGTGCCGAAAGTGAAGTAACGACCTTACCATTTGTAATCTTGTTTATCAGAAAAGGCGATAGGCAACTCGGTCATCAGAGGGGATGACTGTAATGTGATGAAAGGCTAATAATATTAAGTCTCTATTCCTAACAGACTTGGCCGTTATCGGCTTCTGTCGGCTTTTAAAGACCAGGTGTGATGTAGTCTCATTTCCACTGCCAATGAATCGTCTCTGCAGCTTAAATGTCAAGTCAGAGCTTTTCCTCCTGTCATTTCTCCCATATTGGAACAAAACATTAATATGGGCAGTGCATATAACAGCAGCATTAAGAAAAAAATCCATGTTCTGCCTGAACAAGCCATTTCTTTGGGGAGACCGGTGTAATTTCACACAATGTTGCTTTACAGAATTATTTTAAAGAGGAAAACAACGGTGAATAACAATTATGAAATGTTTTGCTCTTACATGAACAATCCTTGTTGATGAGCAGGTTGAATTTAGGCTTTGCTGGAAGTGATTTTGCTTAAGATGAAGCAACCAGAACACTTGGCTTTAATGGGACTGTGTCAACTGGAAATGACACAGTCAGGAAAAAAACAAAAGTAAAAACATGTTACTCAGACTCACTATTTGTGAAGTCTACCTTTCTGCTTGACTCCACACTTTTTGAATGTGCCTTGAAGAACTGAGACCTTTAGCGATCATGCGTTCAGAAATTGTCTATATTTGGATATAAAGAGTACCTGAGGTAGCATGGGTATTTTTGTGTATGTTTTTGAACCATCATCACTACCAAGCTGTCACGTCTACTCAACAAAGTCGCCTTGAGTTCCAGGCTTAACTCAGCATGGGGTCCCTGTATGTGTGTGTGCATGCGCGCCTCATCTTGAATGTGGCCAAAATGCAGGGCAGCTCACAGTACGTCACTGCAGGCCTGAGCCAACAACCTTTCTCACTATCCAACCAGATCTTGTTAAACACGGCTTCAGTCTTGTCTGTTGTTTTTACTGTTCTTTCTTTGTAGTTCCAGTACAACTGTATGCTTTAAATTAGTTTACATTCTGATGAATGTGACTTTATTTTTTAAGCCCAGTGTTCGTAACAGCTTAAGTCTGCTCCAAAACAGATATTCGTCACTGCTGTGGCTATTTTGTGTGTAGCTGCAGGGATATGTGTGTGCATGACTGAGCCCTTAAATAAATGGCTGCATAATCACAGCCTGTCACATTGCTGCTGTCCTGACAAGGTCTTCCTTAACGGCAACCACAAACAACTCCCGTCTTTCATCTGTTCAGACGGCTGGGCTCTTAAGGCACCCCACTGTGCTCGTGCCTTTTCGCTGATCCCCGATTGTGGATTTAAGCCGTAAGAGGCCAAGTTAATATAGGATTGTGGATAAAATAGGACCTTTCACCCTGGTGCGTTACAAGCAACTGGGCTCCCTTCGTTGAATCCTGCATTTTGTCAAAGGATTGCGTTATTTTGGCTGCGAAGCTTTAAAGAATCTTTTATCCATATTGAGAGAGTCGATGATCGTGTTGACCGTTTCAGCTTCTGTAGGAATGTGTGTAAGTTAAGACTTAAAAATATGGGCCAGACAAGTTGGGTCAACATGGTTTCAAAAATGCTTTAGTCACTTTAAAGTGGGGGAAACCTCATTCCACATTCTAGACAATCAGATTAAAATTAAAGCCAAATTGCAGGCCCATATGTTTTGTACT
Source organism: Parablennius parvicornis (assembly GCA_900302745.1). Lineage (NCBI taxonomy): Eukaryota > Metazoa > Chordata > Actinopteri > Blenniiformes > Blenniidae > Parablennius > Parablennius parvicornis. Next base: position 3,471 of record OMNM01001445.1, read on the forward strand.
GCTGTTTTAGATTAGGGTTTTAAATATTGGTGAGAGGATGAATGGGACAAGTTGACGCTAATTGACTTGAATGTGTCCCTATATAAAATTTATTTATTTTTTTTCCAAATGTAGTGTCTTTACTCTTGTTTAATTCCTCATTGTGATCTCTCTCTCTCTCTCTCTCTCTCTCTCTAAATCCGAGACGATACGATATGACAGGATTAGCAGTGTTTTATGTTAACTGTTTTCTTTTCTCCCGGCGAATCCGTCGCCACGTTGTCTGAGCTTTCATTGAGCCAAGAGGCGCTAAGTCCCTCTGCAGGGGGTTTGATGGACTCGTCATGTGATCCTTGCACGTCTTAGGAAACATTGATGTCTTATTAAGACACATAGATGTCACTGACACTCGGAATATCACATCAGGGAAAGGATGGTGGAGGCTTTACATTTCAAAAGAGCGAAACTGTTGGATACTTAAATAATGATTCCAGATTTTTGTCATTTATGCATTACTTTTTTTGTGCATAATTTCTCGTGCGTCTGTGGTATGTGTTAAACTGGAGACATGCGAGCAGTGAAAGTGCTGTGATTTACTCGTTAGTGACCGTAGGGAATCCAGGCTTCATAGAAGCCACTTGAAGGGTTTTCATATGTGCTAGCAATATGATAATTGTACTTTTCTGCATTGATTTCTGAACATTTTGTGTTTTGAAGCCACTTTTAAACATTTGAAATGTTACCACTTGTGGTGTATGCATCACAACTCCTCTTGTCTTTTTATCAATTAGTGTTAACTTTGAAAGTTGCTGTAGCATACAGTTTTGTCCCTGTGGGATGAATAAAGTACATTTATCCATGATGTGCAGTTGTTTCCAATAGATTACAACACAGGAAGCACAAATCACAGCGTCAACAAAGCAAATAGGTCATTTATGCAACAATGACATCAGTTTATCATGCATATCTTTGAGAGTCTTAATTAAAACAAATGTCAGCGTTGCTGTGTTAATGTCTTGACTGTGGCATTGATATGGAGCTGTAAAGATCTCTGTCCTAAGAGCAAATTAACTAGCCACTGGAACACTGGATACCAAGAGGCATCTACATCAGACTGCCAGTTTACTACCAGCAATGATACTTTAACTGTTGATGTTTGTTTGCAACAAATACAACAATGGGTAGTTAAATGCAAAGGTAGGAGAGAAAGATGAAGAATGAAGCAGGGACACAAGGCAGAGAGACAATGTCAGCTGTCAGCCGTAATAAGGAAATGGTGAAATATGTTGAGATGGAAGGTCTCAGCAGGAGGCTGACAGGGTGTTGTTATTTTTATTTGGTCCTGTATATTAGTGGTTTCCCTGTGAGGGAGCTAACATTAGTGAGTGATGGTGGTTGTAATGCTCATTATGTTGTTTGATAAATCCGCAACGACCCTTGGAGAAGGTCACGTTGAAGAGGTCAGAGGTCTCTTAAAAGGTTCTGGGGGTCATGCTCGGTGCAGCTGGTGATGAATCACCTGGCCGTGTCGGGGGGGTGTTGCACATACTATATATACTCATGGGTGTGTGTGTATGTGTGTGTCATCCAGGGAATCATTGATCAGAGAGACTTAGTGCATAGTCTATATGTCATCATTGATGTTTCAAGTTATATTGGAGTGCTTGTATTGGGTTTTTATACTTTGGCTAGGTGGCTAGGTTGTGCATCTTTAGGTGATTTATTGTGTTTACTATTTTTGCTTTGTTTGTGTGTGTTTTCTTTTCTTCTTTTTTTTTGCTGTTCATTTTACCATCACGTACCTTCTTTCATCTTTCCTCATGTCAGCTAGCTGCAGTAAGTAAAATGTCTCTGAAACTTTTTTAATTGTTGTTCAGGTTTTCTCTGGAAGTTTCAGGTTTGTGGCAATATAAGCTGAAATTGGTGGGCGGTTCTGATCAATAACAAAAGAGCCATGTTTAGTATGAAATGATTTCCCAAGATAACTCCCCAGCTGTGTGAGTGTTTTCCGCTTCAGGCACATAGTAGGCCAGATCCTGCCCTCCCAGGACGCTTATTGCCACTGTTGTGACAGGAGTGAAATGAAGATGAACACAGACATGCCTGCCTAGTTGTGTTAACGCTTATTTCTGTTATTTTACTTTTCAATCTAAAAACAAGACTCCCATCCAGATGATCAACTGAAGACTGCACTTGTGTGTTTGGCAAAGAGGTATAAAAATACAAATACAGAATATTTCACATAAAAAGGAAGCAACTAGTCATCATCATCATATTCAAACTAAGGCCCCATTTACATGACAGCGTTTCAAGTGAAAACACATAATTTCAGCATTTTCTTTTCAGAAAATCTTTGCATTCGCAACATATTGAAAACAATGTTTGTTTACATGGAAAAGGTACAAAAGCTAAAAAAGCCACTTGGTTCTGTTGGTTGTCTTTGTAGTGAAACCACACACACACACAGAATAAGCTATAAACATTAACAATAGACCAAAATTGCACAGACGATGATGGATTTCTATCACAAGCGACTCTCAACTATAAAACTTCCAAGTCCCAGGAGAATATAAGTCATGCCACTCTGGAGGCCGCCATTGTTGTTATTGTCCACGTATTCTCTCATGTGCAGGTGAACTATTTACTATGGCCGTGGTGCACAGTTGCAGCATTTCAGAAATGTTGCGTTTTGACTGCCTTTTATTAAGGAAATAAAGCACAGATTTCCATGCTGCGAGCTGCTTTAAAAATGTTTTGTTTTCAGTGGTTCTTTGAACCGTTGTCGCGTAAATAGACACTCAAAATGCAATAAAAGTTTTCCATTTTCATTTGTCAAAATGTTGATGTCAACACTTAAAGGTTCAGGAGCCGTCACCTATGGCCTAAGAATTGTGTCGCTTTTCCTGAAAGGTAGCTTTGTTTATATTCCTGTAGGTACAATTTCCTCTGGTTATTCTCCAATGCTTTCACATCATATCACTCTCTCACCAAACGTTGCGCCAGGCCTGCAAGATTTACAAAGTGACTCACTTTCATTTCTTTATGGATCTTCAATTCTACACACTCATGTATCTGCAGATTTCAGCCAAATTCTATGCGCTTTTCCCTGTCTCTTTTTTTATTGACAGCTCAGGGTAAATTATTCAAGATTATAGAGACTGGGCACTCCTGCAAGACATGCCAGGTGTTCTGTTGGCAGAAATTTAAGTCAGTTTTGCCAGTTCAGTGCAGTTACTCACTCATAATGTGTGTGATCTATATTTACTGTCAAAAGGTTACATCCTGGTAAGTAGAAAGAACTTTCTTGATATGTTGTTTGTTCTGTCATTGTTATGTTCACCCTTACCTTCAGGGTTTAAACAACACTTGTGAAACTGCATGTCTCGGCCTTTCCATTAACGCCATTAAAAATTACAAGTGCGCATACTGTGAATTCTATTGGATTTTTTTTTTTTTTCAGTTGCCAAGCGCCCTGAATGTATATTACATCCAACCCTTCAAGCTGGAAGTAAATCTATAACTGGCACAACTGCTTGTTCAGTAGAGACATCATGTAAAGTAAATGATAAATGGACTTTACCTACAGAGTGTATTTCTGAAGACACTTTACATGATCAGTCATATTCAGCCATTATCTCGCACGCTGTCAGACACCATTGATGATGGCTGCCATGCAAGGAGCTCACACACTATTGGGAGAGACTTGGAGGTTAAGTCTCTTGCCCAAGGACATTTGGAATTGGAAGGCAACACGCTCTACCAACTAAACTCCCACTCAGCTGCAGCCACAGGTGCAATATGCATCACCACAGTGGTCATGGAGTAGAAGAAATTCAAGAAAACACTCCTCTGGGTGGCAGAATGAGTAACAAGCCCTCGAGTGCAGGATGAGTTTTCAGACATTTGACACCATTTTATCAGGAGAGAAAATTGGATGGTGAAATTACTCTAATTATATATTTTTTTCAAACCATCTGGCACAGATCAAGAGATGCATTTGAAGTTAAATCAAGAAACAAAAATTTTCATATTATGGGGTTTGTATGTTTTTCCTTCTCAAGTTTATTATTAAATAAGTTACTCTGAAAAATAGCCAGGTATTTTCACACCTTAGTTTTTAATTACAAGTACCTCAGCCTTAAAGACTGACTCTAAAGTTTCAAGGGAGGTAAGTGTAAGTATTGTATTCTGTTCTAAGTGCCTATAATGGCTGTTTATAAGTGGTCGATAGTGAAGACATGAGGGGACTGGGGAACCTGAGAATGCTGCGTCAAGGAGATTTGTGTATCACTAGTATCAAAAACCACCCTGTGCTAGTAATTAAAACTGGAGGTGATTGTTGACATGAGCAGAAATAGTCTATTGCTGGGTCTCACACCGGTAACCTGGTGCCAGAAATAGAAACAAGCTGAGGTTGCTAAAAGCAATGTATGGCTGCACATTCAGTGCCAGTAGCAGGAAAAAGTGTAATTTTCTGATGAGAGGCGACATGACTGAATGAGTAACTGGTGATGCGTTTTTTTGATAATGGACACAGCAGGATGTTTCTAAAGTGAGGTGAGAATAGCGTACCTGGCTACATAATGCCGGCGTAAGGTTATTGAAGTGAGAAGATAATAGCCGAAGGGGTAATTGGCAGCCTAGTGATGGTAACGGAAACAGCACAACGCTGCTGAAGAGAGGTAGAAAAAGAGATTTAGTGCCATCAAAGCAGAGCCAATAAATGAAACCGTAAGGAGGGATTGAGTAGAGGTGAAAATCTCGAGGTGAATAACTTGCAGCTTGCTGCGACTGGCAGGAAACTGCAGAATGTTATATAACTGACCTTTACAATGAAGCAGAAGGAAAAAGCTTGAGTGACTAAAGGCCTAGTTTGACTAATGTTGAATATGGGATTGCTGGAAAATGGAAATCGTCCTGGGTCTTATGGCTGTATAACTGTCAGCCTTAATATGGGTAACGGAGGCTGCAGAGAATCCTGGAGGTGAGCAGAGAGGAACTGAAATGGGTACTCTGTGTTGGTAATCTAAGGAAGAAACTGCAGTTATTTTCTCTTACACCGTCTCTTCTGATGTACCGGCTGAGTGACAGTCAATTTCATGTGACCTGTTTTCAATGTGGAGGCTGAAGAGAAATGGTGTGGTCAAAACTTTCCTTCAACATCTCTCTAGTGTTCACACAAATGGATTCTCCCCTGCCAGATGAGACCAAAATATTGAAGAAACTCTTTCAATTTCTACGACGCAATAAACAATTTGGTAGAGGAGAAGGGTGCTGATAATGTTTCTCTTTTTGCAAATTCAATGAAACGCTACTATTATTGTGTACTATTATTGTATACCGTTATTGTGTAATCCAATTAAATTTGTACAATATAAACTCTTCAATCTGATTATATTTGCACCATCCAATTGAAATTACGATTTAATCGTCGGGGGTTATATCGTCGGTTTTTTGTCCAATAATACTCCATGTAAACGGCAACATCAGGTTACTTCCAACAGTCATAGCTTTGCATGTCTGTGACGTCAGTTCACTTAATGTCATGTTGTGACCGCATACACACGTCGGTGTTTTGAGAAAGATAGCGGGAACAAAGTAGCGGTAGCAGAGTAATCCGTTCTACATCACGCAAAGGAAAAGACCCGTGCTCGTGTCGTCCTGCTTATATTTTGAACCAAGAGAATGTTTCTTTGATGTTACAGTTATAACTTTTTTTTTTTTTCTAAAAAGAAATCCTACAAGCATAGTCACTAGTTATTTCCATTTCTGATACTGGCGGGATTGTGGGTAAATCCGAATGTGCGATTCTGTGTGCATGTCACAAACAGCAGACATCACAGTACAAGGCATTATGGGATTGATCCACTGAAATGTCTTTACACAGACAAACATCCAACTGACGACATCTGTTCAGCTCTCATTTTTACAATGAAGCACATCAGAAATATATCTTTTACAATCATTCATGAAATAAAGTGAGGCTGAACCCAACCACTTTTGTCCCCCCATTTCGACACATGTTCAGGAAACTCAAGGTTCCAGGTTTTGATCTCTGAGTGGTGAAGTGAGAGACACGAGCAAAGGATTGAAATGTGCTTTCCATTGGCTTCTATTTAAAAATCTGAAAAAGTACCTGTGCTAGGAAGGCAGACACACATAAACCCATGAGCACACATTCAACATAGCTGGTTTTGAAAACGATTCTGTGAAGTTTGGCACCTTGAGTGTTAGTGCGTCTTTAGTATGAAATAGTTTAATGCCAAAGTGACGACCTTGGCATCGCTGTTCTCCAAATTTGTCGCAATAAGGTGCATTTAATTGAATTTGCAGCTAAAGAGATAAGGCACAAGAGATGAAGACAAATTACAGTAAAGGAAGGGAAGGAAGAAGTGAGAAAAAGATGGATGGAATGTAGGAGTAAATGAGAGTGAGGTTATTTTGCTTCCAATTAATGGGAACCGAGGACCCACTAGAGTAATTTCTATTCCATTTTAATTGAGTTTAGTTATTTCAAGCAAGTAACATATTCGCCATTTGGGAGTAGCTGCAAGGGTAGAGGAGAAGATGGTGGGTAAAGAGCCCTCTCTCAGGTGGTGATGTGTTGTGTACTTGAGCTATGTGCTGCAGGTAATTTTTTTCCCAGCAGGTGATGACAAGCTCTCACAAGGTCACACCATTACCACTGTCTGTCCATCATTCTCTCCCCACTTTTGCCCACTTTTGCACCTTCACATGTTCTCTAGGTCACTCCAGTGTCTCTAGTTTCTCCATCTTTCGCCTCCATTTTTCAACCCCTTGCCATGTCATTTCTCTCCCTCTTTTCTCATCAAAGTTCACAGTTCAGTCTTGGGAGTATGAGATATTGCAGTACGCCGTTGAATGTAAGGCAGCGTTGCCTCGTCCACGCTCTTGGAGTGCGTTCCGCCCAGGGCCCCCGCTCTCCCCATGTCTGGATTTGTAGTTTTTGTCAACTTTCCCAAATGAAAAGGCCTGTGTATTTTTCTTTTTCTTTGACTATACAACTCCTCTTTATAGATTGACTAAAATTAGTTTAACAATGTAAATCACAAAGTGTTTGTCAATGTTTTTCGCTGTAAACTGATGCCTGTAAAACAAAACCAGTGCTGTCACTGTGCTGTCAGTTTATGAAAACACAAGGCTGCCATGTTGCTACATGGCCCACTGCTGTAATTTTAAAGCAGTGATTTCAAAGCGTTATACATAATTCACTCAAATCTCATTCAGAAGAGGACTGTGAATCTCATTAGCACCTCATTGAGAGAGAGAGAGAAAGAGAGAGAGAGAGATTTCAGGGTTGAATTGAATTAACTGAGATCTAAAGTTTTGTTACCTAAATTAGCTCGTCAGAAGAAATAAAATGACCTAGACTTCTTAAATGCATTTCAGATTGATTGAGCAGCGGTTCTTTCATCAAGTTACTAGTAATGTTTTATAGTCATCGTTTTAAATGCTAAATTACTGAAGAAAAGGTCAACAAACACCATTAATTGCTTGTTCGTGGTCAGGTTTAAGCAACACAATAAAGGGTGTTTATTTAACTGTTGAACGCAAACAAATCAAATATACTGCTGCAATGAATTATTTACCCCTAATTCATTTTTTTTCAGACTTAAGTGTTGCTGAAATGATGCTCCTAAAGCCTGTTTTTTTTCCCATCCTTTTTAATTTAATGCGAAGCCCCTTGCATCGATTTATTACGTGTGCCAGAGAAATTATTAATTGCAACACTAATTATTGCAGCTTTTGTAGTGTGTGACAGTACAAATGTAGAGAAATAACGTCAATCTCTTAAAATATCGATTGTTCAATGCTTAATTTTATGCCATCATTTTATAACCATTTAGTTATAATGTAATGTAATCCCTGTTTACACAACGACAGTTTTCAAGCGCAAAGGTTCCGAGGTGGATTCTTTTTTTTTTTATTTTTTTTGAACTTTCCAATTCAGCCTCCACCCCCATTTGTTAAATGCTGCTACTGTGCATTCACACTACAGTCGTAGTAAATAGTTCTACACAGGCACGAGTGTGCAGTAACAACAATGGCGCCTCCCAGAGTGTCATGACTTCGAGGAGAATGTCGTTATAACAATCCAACCTTGTAGTCTGTCCGTACGAATATCCTTGTACTCACCATTGTTAATGTTCTCTGTGCGCATCAGTGTGTGGTTTCATTATAGAAACAAGCAACACCACCCCTCCCTTCCCTCAGCACTGTTTTGTGTTTTCCTACAAGCTTGTTTTATACAAAGGTATTTTTGTCAATGTATCTATATAATAACTATAATATATTAAGCATTTCTGCTATTTCCACGTGAATGGATGTTTTCAAAACAATGACGTGCAAACGCAAAACTTTTCTGAAACAAAAACGTAAAAAACGGGGCCTTATGGACAAACTACACAAAAGATGAAACTTGTAGAATCATGTCATATTGACTCACTAAAACCTGCTGGTTGCCATAGGGGCGGCGGTGCTTTCTTCACATCTTCAATACGTACACAAAGTGATGAGGATGTGGCAAGCAGTTGCTAATTTGCATTCAAGAATACAAGTCAACCTGTCCGCATGAAAACAATGAGGTCTTTCTTTAATAAAAGGCCCCAGGTCACGAGTTTGACCACAGTCTATAAAGGACTTAGGAAAGAAATAAAACTTTCCCAAAAGTCACAGATTCATTGTAAAAAACATGACAGTGAACATACATTTTGTATCTGGATTTGGTTTGACATTGGTGGTGAACGTAGGAAAATGTCAATGTGACATGAAGATCATGTGACAGATGGCATATGGAGAGAACTGCGCTGACCCTCTGTTCACCTGAGTACACACACACACGCGCCCCCCCCCCCTTCTGATTTTAGTCAAACTGTGTCAGAGACATAAAAGACAAGACCAGTATTGCTAGGACGTCTTTTTCTTTGGCTGGACTCCCAGTTTGGGCTCGTCATATTTGTCTTTTGTGTTTGACCTAGTGCAACATGCTTTTTGTGTGGTTAAAAAAAAAAAAGAAGAGACTGTGATGTGTGTGTATGTTTGAGAAAGCCTGGCTGACTCAGGTGGCAGGTGTGAGGGAGTGTGTAACAGCCAGCGTAGCAGCTGCCGTGTTTTTCTATCAAGTATCCTTAGTCACACACAGAGGTTTCTGACACTGAACAGAGACCTGTGGCACTGAAACACGATCGGCCTCGATCTTTTCACCCAAAGACAAATACACAGCGGACACAGCAAAGCTGGGCACCAAAATTACATCAGTGCATATTCATTGTGTACTCATGCACTTCGGTTTGACTCGCACAGTGTACAAAGGCGTCCGTTTCAGCAACTCACTTTGACATCTTATTATTTATTAATAGCGACCCACTGTAAATGAGAAAAGTGCAATAGGAGGAAGTGCGTTTTCTCTTGAGGAGCACCTGCTATAAATGTATGCATTTCCCCCAGCTGAGCCACGGTCTTGTTTTGGGGGCCGACTCTTCCAGAGGCCTTGTTGTTGGTGTTAGATAAGCAAAGCACTGACCTGGAAATCACTAAGCTACTGAGGTACTTTCTACTTGCTGCTAGTTATAAAAGATGACATCCACCCCCCCACTAAAACAGTGCTCATCTCCATGCACCTTCAGGGTGATAAGTGACAGCATATTTATTTGAGAAACTCTCCAACAGGGCATACACACTGATGAACATACAAGCACTCTTGAGGAAGTCTCTCTCGATGGATGTCACATCTAAATTCGATATGTTAAAATATAAAGACGGGCTTGATATACATTAAGTCATGCAAGATGACAGTAAGATCTTTGACCTTTGCATGACTTATGCTCGAACCCTGGGGGGAAATTTGAGGAGCGGCGCACACAGCGGAAAGAGGGGAAGATGGGAGCGGAGAGCAGATGACGGGCTGGTCAACTTGGAGGAGGATGCAGGAGAAAGCGAGAACGTGAAACATGGTCCCAATCACAGGCAGATGGTTGGTAAATGGTGTATGTTTGAAGGTTTACAGTTGATTCATTCATGTAAAATGCTCCATTTACATTGGAGTTATATGCAAAAATAGATTGTTTTCCGTGGGGAGTTTGTGTTCTTTACAATAACTTGTTTATGTAACCATTGGACAAACGTTGTGAAACCAGCCAAGATGCAATTTCACAAAAAGCTGTATGTGGAGTGACACAAGCCCAAGGCGTGCATCTTCGCCATAGGTACATGTACAAAGAATGATGGATGCACAGAAACGTACACAGCCAGATGCCAACCTCTTTAAAGCGTGGGGTTGGCGGGTCAGTGCCTTAGTAGACCCGGGGCGGTCCTTAACCTCTGAGGTGCTGTAAACAAACAGACAGATAGCCGTATATGGAAGGAGGGATTGTTGCTGAGGGGAGGCAGAGCACATGTGCAATATAGGCTACTGTACATTTATTCTCTGGCTCCTGGGGTGTAGCAGCAATGTGGGATTGTGTGCCTCTCTGGCCGCGTGCTTGTGTCAGATGGGATACAATAATGTGTCATGTCAGTGCCATTTACATCGAGACACATCTGGCATAAACTTTGTTGTGTTGTGCAGTTTTTGTCTGACTCTTTGCCTAAGGCTGTCAATTCACTCCTCTCAGGAGCAACATGGGAAATATTTGTAAATGTATTCCTTACCAAACAGTCACTCATCGAAGTCAGTCCTCAATCTGAATTGTCCAATGACCCGATAAATAAGTGTCCCACAAATGGTTAATTCTTAGAAATCCATCAATCACAATCGTGTTTAATGTTATAGCATGATGTCTTGAAGTAATCTGAAATCCATGTATAAACCGATTCTTCTTGATAGTGGTTAAATTACCCCCCCCCCCCCCCCAAAAAA
>OMNM01001450.1:0-13554 GCA_900302745.1 Parablennius parvicornis
CTGGAATGAGTGATAACTTGAATTCCCCAATCTTTACAGTGATGAGAATAACGTGGTTAAAAAAAAAAGAGTTTTTGATTTTGTTGCGTATTGTACTGAGCTGCATTCTTGTGTGTGTCTGCTGCAGGCTGCTGGTTGGAGCTCCACAAGCAAAAGGCTTGTCTCTTCAAACATCAAAATTGACAGGAGGACTCTACAAATGTGATATGACCTCTTCCTCTTCTGACTGTACGAGAGTCGACTTTGATAATGAAGGTAAAATGTTTGTTCATATGTTTGGATCTCTTGGGTGCTATATCCTGATATGGGCATTTTTGTTAAATTACATTTTCTATTTTTTATTCTATTTTCTTTTCTTTTCTGTTGTTGCCTATGTAGAGAATCCGCAAAAAGAAAGTAAAGAAAACCAATGGATGGGAGTGTCAGTGAGCAGCCAGGGGCCAGGTGGCAAAGTTGTGGTAAGAACTTGTAGTCAATATTGTCAATGTATTCATAATTCTGGCGTGACCAAAATAGGGACTCAGGGACCGACAAATAACTGTATGCAAAGGATCAGACAGGAGTAAAAACCTCAGAATGAATAAGGGTCATACCCCAGACATGATAACAGCAGAGTAGGAAAAGCTAGGACAAAACACTTGATTGATAACTAACACAGAACACAGTATACTCTATATACACAGCAGAGAGTGAGAGTTTGTAGACGCATTGTAGGAAGCAATTAAGAAAAGGAGGGAGCGAGGACAGGGACACAGAAGACCTGAAAGGAGAGAACAGTTGGTAAACCTGACCCCCACCCCCCCAGATTCACCTTCTTCAAATCTGTTGGACCCAACTGTAAATTTTTGCTTTCTAGACCTGTGCCCATCGCTACCAGCATCGCAACAACGTAGGGGAGAAAGGGGAGTCTCGCGACATCATCGGGCGTTGCTACACATTAAGTCAGAACTTAATGATTAACTTGGGAGTTGATGGAGATGGGGGTGACTGGCACTTTTGTGCCAACAGAGCCAGAGGCCATGAGCTTTTCGGTTCATGCCAACAAGGCGTTGCTGCAACGTTTGACAAAGACTTCCACTACGTCATCTTTGGGGCTCCTGGAGCTTACAACTGGAAAGGTAAACATGTGCTTTGGTGAATGTGATATCAAATACCCCATGAGCAGAGTCTCTCATTTAAGCGTAATCACTAAAGTTAACATTCATTATGTGAACTTTTTGACTGTTTTGTTGGGTTTACGTCTATTTAGTACAGGACAAACATATCTAATCTTACCTCATCAGGTCTCATTCTACTTTCTCTACTCTCTTTCAGGAGTGGTACGCCTGGAACAGAAAAACGACACTTTCATAGATCTGGGTATATATAGTGACGGCCCATTTGAGGTGGGAGATGAACGTGAAAAAAACGCAAATCTGGTCCCCGCTGCTGTCAACAGCTATATGGGTACAATATCAAATCTTCACCTTGACCGTTGTTGCATACACAAAACTGTATCAAACAGTCTATCCATATTTGGCCCTTATAAGCAATCATTTCTGTATATCTTTCCCTTAGGTTTTTCTCTGGACTCGGGATATAGTTTGACCAAGAAGGGAGAGCTGATTGTGGTAGCGGGCGCTCCACGAGCCAACCACAGTGGATCAGTTGTGATGTTGAAGAGGGGGGGGGAAGAATCCAACATCTTGGTTGCAGAGTACACCCTTGACGGAGAGGGACTGGCCTCATCATTTGGCTACGATCTGACTGTGCTGGATCTGAACAAAGATGGGTGAGTGAAGCCAAAAACACACACGCTATGCTGCAACCATTGCAGTTGTGATTTGTGATTGTATATGTACTTCACGCAATGCTTTTGTTTGTTAGCTGGGAGGACATAGTAGTGGGAGCCCCTCAGTACTTTGAGAAAGATGGCTCAATTGGAGGAGCTGTATATGTCTACCTCAATGAACGTGGAAAGTGGAACAAAGCTGTGCCCACGAGAATAGATGGACCCCAGGACTCCATGTTTGGCCTGTCTGTCGAAAACCTGGGAGACATCAATCAGGATGGATTTCATGGTGAGTCATCAACGTTGTGTATGCGGAAGTGTGATTCCTCCTGCCTGGTCATTTGTAATACTTTTTTTATGAACAGAATGTCTTATCCAGTTACTGTTGTTGCTTACAGATTTTGCTGTGGGAGCTCCATATGACGATGACCATGCAGGGACCGTTTTCATCTACCATGGATCAGACAAAGGAATCTCTAAAAAGGCTACACAGGTAATGAAACATAATGAACCGGTTGTATATCCAACTTTCTATATGTAATTCTACTGTAAAAGCTTTGCTGTCCAATTTACAGTAACTTGCTATTAGCTGGCTGCCAATAACCTATTGTGAAATAGATTAACACTACTATTAAATCATTTAACACAGCTGTGTCATCATTCCATGTGATATTAATTTGTTTTACTTTCAATAATATAACTAGGGTCTATTATCATATTTGGATATACAATGAGAGAGATTTGGACAGGTGTGTACCAGGCATAATGTACGTTTGCCAGTTTATTGCCCGTACTGAGGTGATTTAAGTTTATTTCTGTTAATGCAATATAATATATTCAGAAGAGAATCAACATTTTAGTAAATTATCTGCATTTGTTTGCAGGGAAATAGTTGTGTTTGAAAAATTATTCACAAATCCTGATGCACTGGCTACTTAAGAGAAATATAGAAAATTATTAGACGATAATGAATTATGTCACAAACCTCAAGTATTTTGTTAGATAAAGTTGTAATGACCTTAATGTAAATTATCATGAATGACATACATATTACATACATTAAGATCTGAGCTGTGTTTATCAGTCAAGATTTTATTAAAGAGAATACAAAACAATGATAATATCTGAGTTTGACTTCAAGAAATGGGGAAAGAGACCAAGATACCTGTTTTCAAGCTTTTTGTTAATGTTAAGAGACAGTAGCACATGGTTGTGCTGTTAGCCAGCAAAACCACACACACACACACACACGCACGCACACATACACACACACACACAAATATGTTTATATTGTATGGTTTGATTATCTAAAATTGAAAGTCAAAAAAACTAATTGGATCCTTTCACTGTTCAAAAGATACAAAAATAGTTTCAATGAAGAAATGTTCTGAAATCATTCTTTAAGATTATGTTTGTGCTGTAAATTATTGTCATCAAAGGATGTGTTCCTCTTCGTCAGGTGATCTCTGGCAAGTCCTTAAATGTGGAACAGTTTGGTTACTCGTTGGCAGGCAACATGGACCTGGATGAAAACTCTTACCCGGACCTTGCCGTCGGCTCCCTCTCAGATGCTGTCTTTGTTTTTAAGTGAGTGCACTTGTGTACATGACAGTGTGTGGTGACAAATCTTTCAGCATGATTTGGAGTTTGAACTCTGTCTTTCCAGGTCACGTCCAGTTATTAACATCAAGAAGGAAGTCAAGATGACACCAAATGCAATCGATCTTAACAAGAAGAACTGCGGCAACACTTTCTGGTATGTGTCTTGTTAAAGGTTCACTCAATGATTGGTCATCGGGAACAAGCACAACTACTATGTTGTAGGTGCTCTTTCTCCCCCCCCCTTTGTTTTTTTTTTTTACAATAATTAATCTTTTGTGGGAAAAATTATTGAAAATAAACCACCTTTCTTTTTGTAAATAAACCACTGTGTCCGCAGCTTAGAGGTTGAGGCATGCTTCTCCTACACTGCCAAACCCCAGAGCTATACACCCAGATTGGGTAAGCTGAAATACACTTTTCCTCCAGGTTAATCAGCACAGCAAATTGCTTTAAGCTCTCTGATTCTAAACCACCTCTTCTTTCCCATCTAGAGGTGGTGTACACCCTCAAAGCAGACACTGAGCAAGTACTACGACAACAAAGTCCCAGAGCAAAATTCATTGACCCCTCTGGGTCTAATCCGAGCGATACAATTACGGGGACTGTTGAAATGGAAGGACAAGGAAAAAAAAATTGTGTTAAACGAAAGCTTGCCATACAGGTAGCAAAATAAAATTGCCTTTCCTCGTGATCAAAGTGCATTTGGGGTTTGGCGTAAGGTAAGATGTTTTCATCTTGCAGGAAAATATTCGAGACAAACTCCGTGGCATCGACATCGATGTATCTGTGGAAATTCAGAACGGTAAGCGCAAACGTAGACAGAGCTCAGGCTCACTGGCGCCGGTTATGGATCCAAAGGAATCTGCTCCGTCGCGATCGCAGGTGTGTATGCATGATAATCAATGTGTAACCTCACTGCAATGTATATTTTCTTGTGGGAGTATTTTTGGCTTTGTCTCTGTTATTTTTTTCCATGTGTAAACATTATTTTGTAGGTGAATTTCCTGTTACAAGGTTGTGGCAGTGACAACCTTTGCCAGAGCAACTTGCAGTTCAAATATCGCTTCGGCCACAGGACATCAGATGGACAATCATTCACTCCTTTAGCACTGTAAGAATATATGCAAATATATGGCATTTGATTTGACATGTTTATTACTTTAAATGCTGTTTGGTCTATTTGATGCAGAGTCAGGAAATGCCCTCCAAGCGCAGAATGAGTTTTCACACATTTAACAGCTATACAAGAACAGAAAATGAGGAAGTTTAAAACTATTTGATACTGATCAGGTTAGATTGATTCTGTATTGTTATGGGAAAATGTTACAATCATACATTCTCACAATTTCTGTCTTTCCACAGTGAGAACGGCGTGCCAGTGATTTCACTTAGCAGCCAAAAAGACGTCACCCTGGAGGTCAAAGTGACAAATCTTAATGGAGATGACGCGCATGAGGCGTCATTGGAGGCTTTCTTCCCTCGTTATCTGACATACTCTACTTACCGCAGTGCACCTGGAGTGAGTTTCTTTTTCTGTTACTGACCAAACACACACACACACACACACATCTGTACCTTTGAGTGATCTTACATTTCTTGGTTTATAGAGTTTGCCGATAACCTGCCTTGCCAATAAAAATGGATCTTTTGTTAGTTGCGAACTTGGAAATCCCTTCAGGCGTAACGAAGAGGTGAGAGAAAAAAAATATCTGACTGTCATTGTTAAAATTGTGTGTAAAGGGAAGATTAATGGCTGCAGTGAAGGAGGACCTTGAAATGGATGGTGTAACCATTGAGGCAAAAAAATCCATCACAGAAATGGAAGAATAAAACGTTCATCAGTATATGTTTTTGTGTTTATAGGCAACCTTCTACATTATTTTGGATACATCTGGCATCTCTTCTAACACTTCTGAATTGGAGACTCTTCTTCAGCTTAACACGTAAGTATACATTAGCTTGTGATTCTGCACCACAAACTGAGAACACTTCTTACTGTCCCAGACTGTAACGCAATACCTTGCGTTTGTTATTATACCTGCTGCTATACACTTAATAGAGAAATACATGCATACACACACATGTGTATGTAGGGCAAACAGATATTTGACAGGGTTTTGAACCAAGTGAATCTTTGTCATGTCACCACTGATTAATAACTTACAATTTTAAACGCAATACCCATGATCAACTAACCTATTGATGGGTAATTAATCTCAAACATCCAAAAGAAATATCAAAAATATAGCTCAAACATGCATACCTATGACATTTATATAAATATAAATCCAATCTAAAAGCCAACAAATGCCTCACAGCTAGGAAAAAAAAGAGAACAAAAGCAATGTTGTTTGGAAGAACAAAGCACAAAGGCATTCACATAATCTATTTAATTGTTGGTATTTATTGCAAATCATATTGTTATCACAATACTTGACAAGATTATGGCATATCGTGTGTTCATGTGATATTGTGTCACTGTGTTGATATTGTAAATTTATCAAAAACATACAAGCTGAGTGTAGCAAAAGGTTGCAAATGGCAGACATTGTTTTTGGACATTTACCTGTATTTTGGACCAGGAATCATGTTAATATTTAGTTTTTTCTTTAATATGTTAAACCTCTCAGATATGTAAATATATTTATTTAATCTCTTCTTACCTCTTGCACTATCACAACGGAACACAGATATGGTAGTATTTTATCAGTTCGGCCCGCTGAAGAGCAAACTGGACTAAAATGAGCTTGAACACAGTTCAGTTTCCACCATTTCTATATATTTCATAGGTGGACGTGTAACATTTTCTCCTAATATTCGGCTTTTCCATTAAGTGCCAAAAGTGATCTGTGAACAAACTTTGTCTCAACAGGACAAGCAACCAGCAGATACCACCTCCTGTTCAAGCAAAGGTGAAGGTGGCCATCGAGTTGCAGCTCTCTGTATCAGGGTAGGAAACAGAACAATATTCTAAATGTACAAAATAAACAGAGAAGTAGGCTCTGTTGTCTGCTACTAAATGTGTACATCTGTCTTTCTAGACAAGCACTGCCTTCACAGGTCTACTTCAGTGGAGACGTCAAAGGTGAGACGGCCATGAAAACTGAAGCTGACATTGGCAGCCTCATCAAGCACCAGTTCAGAGTGAGTACAGGGCAAGCACATGCAATCCCCCAGACATTCGTAAGATGCCACGTAGTTGGGGTAAATGAAATCTTAATATTTGAACAGATAATCAATCTCGGAAAGAGCCTGGCAGACTTTGGCACTCTCACCCTCAACATTGACTGGCCAAAGGAGACTGAGGATGGAAAATGGCTACTCTACCTGATGAAGATCAGCTCTACGGGTGTCCAGCAAATGGATTGTACTCCCAAAGGGGAGGTCAACCCTCTCAACAAGGTCAGTGAACACCGTACTTTATTGCTGTGATAGTTACTCATGTGTAGTCTCTCACAAAATGTTTTCAAATACCAGACAGCATATGTGATGGAAGAAAAAGACAATTTTACATTGACATATTGGATGTTATACACAATAAAAGGTGAATAATTGCGACTGATGATTGAGCATTTTCTTCTTTACTTTTAGGAACCAGTTAACAGCAGATCGAGAAGAGCGGTGAGAAACAGTAAGGAGGAGGCGGGAGGCACACTTTCTCGCTTAACGAAGGACAAGTCAAAAATTCTGGTAACAACACCCAGTCAATTTCTCTTCTATTGTTTTTGACTTATTTTTTCCCCATGTTTTCAACCAGCTGAAGGACATGAGCTGTGATGCTGGTAACGTGGTTAGTCACTCTCATATGATGACATTTTATCAGTAAACGAGTAATCTAACACATTACTATTTCCAAAAACCAGTCGTCAGATAAAACTTACTTATTCAAGTCACTGTGTGTTACTATTGTAGCGTCCCACAAGACGAGTTTCTTGTTAGTAAAGCCGCTTTAATACTGAACAGAACTGGGTCGCTCCTTTATTCTCCTCCAAACTGACAGACACACACATGCAAGTCTCGGCACACCCACTTGACCCGGCCCATTCCCCACTCTCAGCCAATCACAGGCCAACTCAGTCATTCAGGTGAAACAAAAGAATATGAACAAACACAATGTCATCATTAAACCTTGTCATTGCAACAATAACACAACTGCAGAGAATGTTACACTATTTTTGTAATTACCCTGAGTAAAAAAAAAAAAAATTTTGGCAAAAAGGCCCACCTTTTGTTAATCGATCAATGAAAGACTTTATTTTTCACTGGGTGAGGGGAATTGATTGCAAAGAGCAATAAATAAGTAGATAAATAGTAGTATAGTATAGTAAAAATTGGATAAAAAAAACCATGTGTCAGATATAAATACAACAAAGAATGTCAAAGGTTAAAAAATGCATAAACATGGTGCATGAGGCAGTGATCATCACAGAGTTTTGGGCATTTATATTTTATTTTTATTTTGTGACGGTGGGGGGTGTTGTGTTGTGACAGCTGCTGAAAGTGACTAAAAAGTTACTTGTCTTCTAACGTACTTTGTTTTGAAAAACAACTAATTAGTGATGTAACTACGTTACTTTTTAAAGGAGTCACTAATAATCAGTAATCATATTACCTTTTCAAGGTAACTGTGGCAACACTACAAATGAGTAACTGTGCTTCCCTTGTTCACAGGCCTGTGGCAGTGGGGCAAAGTGTGTGAGAATAAGGTGCCCCCTGCGGGGCATGGACAGTAATGCAATCGTCACTCTTTACTCTCGCCTGTGGAACAGCACCTTCCTCGAGGTAATAAAGTGTTTTTACTCAACTGTTGTGAAAGGACTTTATATGGATGGAAACGTCTGTGTTGGCACTCACAATCAGCGGAAGAAGGGGGATGTTTTTGATAATGATGAACAATTTAAACAATTTAAACTGTGAAGATGTAATACAGATGCAGACAAAATATATAATAAATATTTTAAGTGCATATTCTCTCATGTACACGCAAAGTTGTTCTCTGGGTGTCCATGTTTTCTCCCACAGTCCAAAAACATGATTTTTAAGGTTAGTTAGTGACAATTGTGAATGTATGAGTGTGTGATTGTTAATTCGACCTCTGGTGGACTGTCCAGGGTCTACTCTGCCTTTATATCCATGACCAAGCAACCAAATTCATTGACAGACACTTATTTCTGGATCATCTGTTGACAGCAATATATTCAACTTTGAATTTTTTAAATCGATTGATTGATTGATATATTGTAGAAGCAACATTTCTTTATCTTCTTTGTTCAACCCCAGTGTGATAACCTTGCTTCTTTGTCATTTAAACAGGACTTTCACAAGATGCATCACATAGAGGTGATGGCGAAGGCCTCTCTACAGTTTGACAAGGTGGCGAAGAACATAGTGCTTCATAATGATGAATCATCGGTAAACAATTATTTAACCTTTTTATTTAATTATTTTGGGGCATATTTTACTGAAGTTAAGAAGAAACTATATGACCCGGGGCTCAATAGAATACAAAAAAGCACTTTTACTGAGAAATCTTGATGTTCTGTCCATGGATTCAGGTGAAGCTAACAGTGTTTCCAGAGAGGCTTGAGGCTCGGACTGGAGGAGTGCCGTGGTGGATTATTGTGCTGTCGGTCCTCTTCGCCCTGCTGTTGTTGGGTCTGCTGGCTTTCCTTCTGTGGAAGGTAGGACTGAAAGCTTTTGACCACCTGGCCCTTCTAATAAAAAGCATGAATATTGTACATTTCTAATGAAGCTCTTCATTTTGAACAAATGACCTTTCAAGCCATACTTACAGAAGAGCAGTGGGTTCACATGACAGTGTTTATGCACATTTTCTATTAATTTGCCTCTCCTCAGTGTGGAGTCTTTGGGAAAAAGAAAAGAGAGGACTCATCAGAAAAAGAGAAACTGACAGCAAATGCATAAAAAAAGAGGGTAAAACTACGTTGTCTGCCATGACTGAGTGAAACTTGTTCTTGCTCCATTTTGCTACAAAAAGCTGTGCTTTCTGGTATTAAGCAGGCACTGGGCGGTTCTCACACTGTGAAGTGAATGCTATTCAAAAAGCTGACTGATTACTTCTGCAGAGACCTAATGCTTCAAAGGTTTTTTACACATGAATATGTGCTTATCACTATGGTTTACCTGCATGGCCAGGGGAGGTGATAGCTCATAAGGTATGACTGTGTTACCTGACACTCTAAAGAGGACCACTGGGGCTATTCTACATCTCTCTAATTTTGACTTTTCTTCTAACTTGCATTTATTTTTGTTGCTTTTGCACATGCAGTCGCTTCATCTGAAGGCTCATTTTCCACTTCATTTTAAAACGAGACATTCAAACACGTTTCTTCTTCGTATAAAGAACTACAGAAGCCTAATCTGTGCACCTGACAAAAAAAACAAAATAAAAAAAAACGAGACAACTTCATCAGCCTGCTTTTCTTCTCCTGAAAGCCTTTCTTCACACAAAATATTGATTGTACCTTTCCTATTCTTCTCTGCAGTGTGGCTTTTTTAAGCGTGCCAAATATGAAGAAA
Source organism: Parablennius parvicornis (assembly GCA_900302745.1). Taxonomy (NCBI): domain Eukaryota; kingdom Metazoa; phylum Chordata; class Actinopteri; order Blenniiformes; family Blenniidae; genus Parablennius; species Parablennius parvicornis. The sequence goes on from OMNM01001450.1 coordinate 9,914, forward strand.
AGGTTCCCAGTTACAGCGCAGTTCGGATCAAACGAGAGGAAAGGGTGACAGACCCTGGAAATGGTAACTGGGAAAACGTAGAAAAGAAGCCCTGGATGACAACGTGGCACGACAATGATCATTATTCTTCTCGTCCCCTGAAATCTGAGTCCACATGAATTCACTGTCACATATGGACAAACTTCAGTTTCACTAACTTCTGCTACCCCCCCCACCACCACCACTTTGCACAGTGAGAACTGTAAATAGAAAAATACAAAGATTTGATTGTATCAAACTTTTGTAGGACAAGTTCCAGAATCAACTTTCTGCGTCAGGGGCTGGTTGTTATTTCTTTTTCGCTTGAACAAAGTCTATATGAATCACATGGAGGACAGTCACAGTGTGTGACAATCCTACACAGCTTCTATGTCAGAACTTTTCAGCTTGTTTTGTACATTCAGTGTTGCTTGTGGGAGGTATGGAAAATAATTCAATGTTTTGTACTTTTAAAAGAAATGTTTGCTGAATTGTTTGTATTTATTCTTGCAAGGAGTACTTTGTTACCTGCTCTACAGGCCAAAGAGTCAAGCAATGCATAAACAGGTGATGTCTTAACTAAAGTGTGCAATTGTTCTATTTAGAAGTTTAAAAAAAATACTTTCAGTGGTGTATCTGCATCTGAAAAGTTGATGCATCTTTTTCCCCATACTCAAGTTGCCTCTGATTGTACAGATACGGAAAAATATGAACAGTTGTTCATCATTGAGGTTGTAAATTCACCAACAAGCCACTTCAATAAGAGCACCCAAGAGAACAAAGTGTTTCTTAAATAAATTTTTTAAATCTTCTCATATCTGTGTCTTGTGTATTATTACAAGGAATGGAAAACAACCAGACTAATGTTTAAAGCAATATTTATTAAGACATAAAAAAGCATTTACAGCAAACACCCAAGGGCCTAAATCAGCTCATTGTTAATAAAACCATTTAAAAGGTAATTTAATAATGTTAAAAAAAAAAAAAAAGAAAGTCTGAGCCGTTTTTCCACGTAGCTTACAACTGAAGTACACAAAAGAAAATTGCTGCAAGTTTGATTTTTGGTGCTCGAGCAGACCTTTGATGATATGAACAGTGGAGAATGACCGCAGCGCACCAAGTCATTTCTATCAGCTCATGACGGGAACGTCTACCAGTGTGCAGTCATTTCCCCCGCTGGTGGTGCATCCCTTCACTTTTGTCCAAACTTTTTATAAGAGCGACTCCGTTCTCACAGTTTTTCCACCGCTGCCAATGTCTTTCATGGACTTTTCTTCCCTCAGCATCCTTGCCTTCTCTTTATTTTTACCCTCCTTTTCCAACACTGTATTTGCTTCCTCCTTTTCCTCTTTTAGACGCTTCTCTTCCTTCCTTTGTTCCTTCTCCTCCCTTTTCATCTCCTTCAGCTGCTTCTTCATGGCGGAGCGATCGCTTTGACTCCACACACCCAGAGCCTGTCGGAGACGGGTAAAGATGTACACATTTATGGCAGATACTGCACAGAAAACGGCATATCGTGTGACTTAAGCAGATATAAATACGTAAGGTCAGTGTGAACAACTAATTAAAGGGCGTTAACTCATAGGTCATGTAATGTTCCCTTTGATCTCAATTTGGCCCAACCAGTAAAAGGTTAAAATAATGGCTTATAGATAAAAGCATTTTGATAATTTCAATTTGTTTAAGTGCAAAGACTGACTTTTCTCAAAACATTTCAACTAAATGCACTTTTTTTTCAAGCTCAGTGTGGACATTTAAGGAATAATCTTTCATTTAAAAAGAAATTGCAGATGAAGATTTCTATTGTAACTTTACAGGGTTTGATTGGTCCTTTCTGGCCAATAAGTTGAGTGGATCTGAACAAATTAAAATCCTTGTGTAGTGAAAAAAATATAAACAATGAGCCAATTCTTGCATAGTTGTCCAGCGTTGTTACTGTATTGTGACAAAAATGTGTCCTTTTGCTTCAGTGTTACACATCACAATTCATAAATCTCGGTTCACCTTGAGCTTATCACCGTCCATGCAGAGCAGCTGTGTCCCATCAACTCCTCTGGCAGCAAACTGAGAGGTGTATTGATCCATGTTCATAGCAATCAACCACAGACAGACCTGCTGGTTGGTCCACTCCAAAATGGGGCGAGTTTGCCATTGATTGTTGTTATTGTTGGGAACTGGGTCATCATCCAAAGTCTGACAGAGCACAAGAGCAAGTAAGCGAAAGGAAGAAGAGTAAATAAATGAGAGCGACGTAAGAGTGACTTGGGAGAATTGTTCATTCAGAAACTGAGAAAAGGTTGACAAGAGGAAGGAAAAAAGAAGGATAGACTCACCTCAGTGGAGGAAAAGGTAAAAGTGTGAGAGTGTCCAGAGAGGGAGTGATCAGAGACATGACCCACCATGCTGGAGCTTTCTGCTGGAGAGCCAATACTCTACAGAAGCAACACAAACAAACCTGGTGCATGCTCACTCGAGGATGTATTCTCACCCCGCCCAAAAAAATATTTCTATCAGATCTTGTATGTTAGAAAGTGAAAAAGGAGGGTGACATAGTGGGATTTTTTTCTTTAAATTTAGACACATGCAGGCTGGTGTGGAGTCAAGATGCATGGACTCATCTTTTCCTACCTGATCTCTTCTGCCTGAGGTGGTCAGATATGGCAAACTGCTGCTGGACACAGATCGAAGTCTCTCCCTGGTGCACTCTGCTTCCTCTTGCTTTTCCCTTCCTCGATCGCCGAACCAGGGAAAGGGCAGACAAGACGGCATCGAAGTGATTGAACTTGTTGGAGAAATTCCAGCTGGTTCGTCTACCAGGTCACCACACGACCCTCCACTGAATGACCAGAAACTACATGTTCATGAAAATGCAGAGGTTGAGTGAACTCTAAAGAGTGTAGCTGCTTTATGTCATTATATTCAAGCAATGTAAAATTGCTGAAAAGAAAAAAAGAGCCATACTCACTTTACAAATCAAACGCATTAAAATATTAGAAGCTTTTTACTGTACATATATAAATTAACTTTAGTGTAGAATTACCACTTTTGCAGAATTTTCTTTTGCAACCAGTCTGATATGAACTTCTTAACTGATTTTCACTGCAGACCAGTCTAGCTACAGTACATTATCAATTCAACAAGACAAAAAAAAGTGTAGGAGTATCATAGCACCTGCTGCTTATTGACTTTCTATTGTGTTTATCACTTCTTCTTTTGACAAGAGACTTGCGAAGGCCACTAAAGAAAAGAAAAAAAATGACAGTCATTACAACATTAGAAAATAAGAAATGACCTGTTGGGGCTGAAAGGTAACCTGTAAAACAATAAACACAGACAAACACCATACCTAAAGTGAGGAAACTTTCTTTTGGATCTCCTGGATGCTGAGGATTTGCACGGTGAGGGATTGAGAGTGTCGGGGGTGTTGATCGGAGGGGTGAGGTTGGAGCCTGTGGGAGGTTGAGGACTGAGGGTTGAGAAAGACGAGCAGCTGGAGAGGTCACTTCTGCTGTTTAGTGCCACTGTGGGAAGATACAATGACTGGCTCTCCTGTGATGCCTGCGCTACTTCTTCCTGCAGCAAAGAAAAAAACAAAAAGTGTGCATCAGAAAAACGTAGAATTC
>OMNM01001451.1:0-10179 GCA_900302745.1 Parablennius parvicornis
CCTCCCCTTTGACTGCTCCCACAATTAGGCAGCTCTGCTCTGGCACATGGCACCACGAGAGGAAGTACTTCCTCCTCTTCCCAAGATGGGCATGTGTGGGCGGAGCCAGTCCAGCTCACACAGACACAGCAGATTCTGAATGCAGCTCATATGATCCATTATTCAAATGGAGGGAAAATCAACATAAAGCTGGATTTGGGGAAATAAACTTTGAATACAATGTTTTTGGACCAACAAGACCATGTGAAAGTGTTGAAAAGCTGGATAATATGACTCCTTTAATGGCATTTTATGTACTTGTATCGGTACTCTGTATCTCAAATATTAAAGAATAGTACTTGTACTTTAAAAACGTGGTTTCAGTACATCCCTAATAGTCACCCTGCACTTGGTTTAAACCTCTTCTGATTTTCCACCTGGAGAGCCTCACCTGGGTTCAGGACGCTCTGGTGACTGGCTGCTGCCGATTGGTGGTGGAGGCTTCTTCAGGAATCTGCTCCTACCTCCCAGAGAGCTCTGAGGCCGCCTGAGATCCTGACACATCACAAAACCCACAGACAACATGTTTGCATCCATGAGTTCACCCCTATTACTTACAACAACACCAAGCCGTGTCTCTGCGGGTTACTCACCACCTCTGCTCCATTCCGGCTTTCTCCAGCATTGGCAGACCTCAAAGGTTCGGGCTCTGCAGCCAAACTGACTGAAGAGTCTTCGCTCAGGTCGGAAAATGAAGGGCCTAAAGATCTGGCATTGACAGAGCTTCGCACAGATCCCTAAAAAAGGACAGTAAAAAAGTTTTTTTTTTTTAATAACCTCACTTTATGTATGGGCCATGTATGTAATTTTTTTGGTGGACACACCAACTCTCACCACACACAACAGTCCTCAAAATAACAAAACCTTTTTATCTGGTGTGTACAATATTCTAGAAAATATCTAGTTTTGTGTGTGTGTGTGTGTGTGTGTGTGTATACACATCGCTTTACGTGTATGTTTGTGTCTTTGAGTACGTCTTCACTTTGTGTGTGTGTGTTTATATACGTGCGTGTGCGCTGGTACCTGTAACTGTCCGTGTCCCTGCGTCGCAACCCGTCCACCGCTCCTCCTGGCCTCCAGCAGCCCCTGAGCTCGGTCCAGAGCGGAGCTTCGGCCGCCTCCCCTCCACATGGTGAAACAGACTGACTTCGGTCCAGTGGTCAGTTAGCTGTAATGCCACACGTAGTGTCCCATGTCGGCACTCAGTTTTACCAGTTTCCAGCAGGCATTCCCCACGACTTTAACTTCTTCTTTGGTCAAGCTAACGATTAAAAGCTCACGGACTACGCCCAAATAAAACACAGAGATATGAGTCACTTTAGGACTCTATGCGGTTTATCAGGTACTGAACATCAAACTGTGCCTTAAGCAGCTGGTTTTCTCATGTAAGCCGTAAGTGTAAACCTTTTTGGCGTCGCTTGTATCCATGGAGGAGCGGCTGGTTATTCTTCTTCGTGGTACAATAACTCCATCAAATCCACAGCGCCCCCCACAGGCCACTTCTCGTAATGCAGGTGGCAGCCGGAATACCACATGGATCCTAATTTTATGTTGTATTTTAGTTTTCCACAAAATCAAGTTTGTCTGGAGCCACAAAACATCTTAATGATCTAAGATGAAGAAAAAAGGCTATACACACAACAGATAACATACTAAATATAGTTCTGTGTTATCTTCTGCATGTATTTATTAATTCCTAACCTCACAGAGTTGGCAGTAGAGGAACCCAGTGTCCCAGACTCTGCTCTGGAGGCTTTGAAGACATTGTAGAGCCTGTAGTTCTACCACCCAGCCTCAAGTCATGGTCACCGGCCACTGAGTTGGAGCTACAGAACTTTGACGACATCGACCTGCAGTTGTTGACTTCTGAAAGTGGTGAGTGAAGAACTCCTTTATGATTTTAAATTTTCTTTAAACCAAATGATGACTGATTATACTAATGAATAGATTTCTGAATTCCTAACCTCCCAGAGTTGGCAGCAGTGATTCCAGGCGTCTGAGACTGAACCGTGGTGCCACTGGCCATTGGCATAAATATATTTTTATCAAATAAAAGTTTAAGTTCATTTATTTATTGGTTTGTATGTATGTATTTTACCAACTTTTTGCAAAAACTGTTCACCTGAATTTCATGAAATCATCAGTAATGATTTTTCATCATTCAAGAACTAATCGATCAGATTTTGGGATGTTAACGACTAAACGTTTCCGAATAAATCCACAAAATTTGCAAAAAAATATTCCATACAAAGCGGATGAGAGAGGCACCTCATGGAGGAGATCAAAGGAGCTCAATGTCTGTTGCCATGGAGATGCTCCCTGTTCAGTGTTTCACACAGTGATGTTGCTACCTGATCTACCTAGTTAGCATCAATATGGGAAATGGCTATTATAGTAGCAATGCTAACTCGGTTCCGCAAACAAATGTGGTGTTGGCGAAGGTCTGCGCTCTACCGAGTTTAGTTTATTACGTTCGCCAACAAAAGTTCGGTTGAGAAGGTTGTCTTATGTCTGTATGTATATGTGATAGAAATAGGTTAAAAAGGAAAATTTATTGACTATTAAAAAAAAGGAAAAATGCAAGCTAGCCAGATAAAAATAAAACAAAGAAGTGCAAATTATTTCAATATAGATACCTACTGAGCAGGTTTCATTTTACACTATTGTAAAGCAGCTCCAAAGGCACTTTTGCTAACAACAAACCTTTGGCAAGTATGCATGAAATAACTGATTTAAAGACAGAAAAACTTACGTCAAGTTGAAGCATCAAAGCAAGGAGACTTTAATCATTTTGGAAAAATGCACATTTATTAGCAAGAGGCACTTGAGCTGCCAGATATTTTACTGAAAATACAAGTACAATAAACATAATTCATTCATGTTAATGAGCTCAGTGATAAGCTTGATGGAGCCAGACAGCACATGAATATTCCCAATAAGAAGGAACTGAGCAGCTGTGGTGGCGGCGCTGATTGAAGGTGTGCGTCAGGCTGACAGCTCAGCCAGAGACGCTTCCACATCCTTCCTGCCGTGCTCACAAGCAACAAAGCAGACAATAAACGAATGCACATGTGGCAAACTTGTGACTGTTTGTTTCCCTTTGTTGGGAAGTCAAATTAATATAATTGTTCAATAAAAATAATCAATAACTTTTGAAGCAAAAGCAAAAATTGAAGAACATTTTTGTTTTGTGCTTAATCACTTTAATGAACTTACTACTGACACACAGTAAGATGATTGGCCCATTGTCATGTGCAATGCTGCCAAACAAAGGTAAATTATAGTTGAAGAATTGTTTTGAAACAGGTTAGAATATCTTTTTTCAATCATGTCAAAATGTAGTGCCTATGTAGAAATAGTCCTTTTTGTGAGTTTTTAATGTTGGAAAGAAAGTGTCCATAAAGATCAGTCAGCTTCTTTCAATGAAATTTGCTTTTAGATGTGATATGAATATAGCACAGAGCCATATTGATGGGATGTATCAACAGGTTTACAGCTTGTAGTGTTACATTGATCAGAGAGGGAAGGGATTTATGCATTTCTACTGTCAATAATAGCAACTTGTTTTCTTTTCATTCACACAGAAGTCACAAATATCTTGTGTCATGAGGTTGATGCAAAGGTTAGCCACCTTGACTACACAGCCAAATTGACAGAATGGTAAATTATTAAAAGGTGTTAAAAGCACCTCGTTTGTCCATTTATCATGACCTCGTGTGATGACCAATTCTGACTGGAGCAATAAGGCAGTCAAAGTCAAATATCAAGAGAGACAAAATCCCTTTTAGATAGGAGCACAGGTGCATGGATCTAAGACTTTATATGTTTATAGTGTGTGTCAATGCAAAATTCAAGGATTAGATTTTCTAACAGAAGCATTGAGCTGGAGGCATCACGACCTTTGTTTTAATTTTACTAAACTGAACTCAGGATAGAGCAATTTCCATCAGTCTGTATGAATGAACAGTAATCAATGAGAATCAGATGTGTGGAAATGGAAAATGTCTTGATTATGCTGGTGTCGAAAAGGAAAACCTGCATAAAATCAACAAGACTGGTTGTTAAATTCAATAAATTCTAAAGCTTATTTGAGAACAAGGAAAATGAGAGTGCAGAATGTTGATTAACGATCACCAAAAATTAGGATCACAAGACACAAAGATTTAGTTCACTGATTTTTGCATGAATATGATGAGAAACTGAAGTGGTTGAGCACTTTTGCATGATAATGGTAGTGAAACATCAATTAGATCAGTGTTTCAACACCTTTGTTTTTCCCTCAGAAAACGCAGCAGACGGCCTGATCCGTAATTCATCAAAACATGACAGTGACACATTTCATTTTTTTTGCGGAACCGAGTCAGCATCGCTTGCATGATAGCCGTTAGGTCATATCGATGCTAACAAGGTAGGTCAGGTAGCTACATCCCTGTGTGAAACACTGAGCAGGGAGCGTATCCATGGCAACAGACGCTGCACTCTTTCGATCTTCATGAGGTGCCTCTCTCATCATGCCTTCACACTTTTTGGAGATTCATTTGGAAACGGTTAGCCGTCAACTCCCCAAAATCTAATGGATTGGTCGTTGGATGAAGGCAAATCATTCCCGAAGATTTCATGCAATTTGGCTTAATAATGTTTATGAAGAGTAAGTAAAATACATAGATACAAACAAATACACGCAGACAAAAGCATAACCTTCCGCTCTAAATTTCATTGGGGAAGGTAACAAACAAAGCTGCTCCAGAAAAGGCTACATGACAGAAAAGCTCCAGACACATTGTGGTGAAAACACAACAGGACACAACTTATTTTCAAATTTACATATTCCCATCAGATTTGACGAGTAAACTGCTTGACATTAGTGAGAGAAGTGATGCACCTCCTGGTCTGTCTATTACAGATAATAACATGAAAAAAAACTGAGCATCGAGGAACCAAAATTAGAATTCAACACAGTTTCTCACGTATTCAATAATCTTCATTACTTTGTACAAAAACACTTTGGATCCAGCAGGTTAAAATAAAAGGACAATTTCCAGAAAACAACCCTTCACAGTGAGAGTTAAACATTTAGTTTTTCCTTATTTCCGGAATGCACTAGCTCTTTCTCTTTCAGGTTCAGTGAAACACTTTGTTGTTGAATGTCTATAATAAAAGAAATATTTCTCAATTTCCACCCCCCTCCGTGTCTGCATGAATGCATGAACAACAGATGCTAATAGCTTCTAATTTCTGGGGAGGTTCTGGGTTCAATTTGTATTTAGTGCCAGTCATGTACCATTTTCCAGATGTTGTCTTCTGTAGATTCATTGACTGTCCTTGAAAGCATCAGTGCTGTTGTTTGGTTGTACTGATGCAACAGGCAAATAAATAAAGGTAATCCCATTTTTGGAGTTATTGAAAAAAAGCACTTCTGTGATGCCCTATCACATTATGCAAACACATGTAACAAATATCACGACTCTCAGAACTGAAACTTGTAAGTTCAAATAATTGTATCAATTCCATGTTCATTTCTGCTACAGTACTTTCATCATTAGCAGACGGGCTTTTTTTTTTTTTTTTTTTTGGAGGGAATCCAAAAACTCGTCGTTAGTTCCTCTGGATCACACGAGGTCGTTGTTCATTGTTCAGAGATACAAATTCAATGTTGAACCTTTGTAATGTGTAAAACTACAGAGCCATGATGACTAGAAGGCCAACAGAAAAGATTTGGTCAGAAAGACGGACATTCAGTCGGTCTACGCTTGACCCTCAACGTTGATGGAGGTCACAGTCGCCATGAAGCAGCGCTGGAAAAGGCGGTCAGGCTCGGGCGGCTGATTGTCGCAGTCCAGTTTGCTGCCCCTCAGGAAGTGTTTCCTGAAGCCTTGAGGACCGGAGGGGAGGCTGTTGTGGCTCGACCCGGGTTCTTGTGGACTTGACATAGGACCTGGAAGACAAGAGACTTGACTGTTAGTCTGATCATCACGTCTCCTCGGGTTCATAGAGAAGCTCAACACTGCTTTATAAAACTCAATCTATACTCAGAACGTTTGAGCTAAGATTATGTTTTTTTGTCCCTGTGTATTTATTTGTTTGTATTTATGTTTTATACTATCTTTTTGCAAAAATTATCGACCTGAATTGCAAGAAATCTTCAGGGATGATTTGTCATCATCAAAGATCAAGCCAATTCGATTTTGGGATGGAACATCTCCTGGAGAGAATAGAAAGAGTTTCAATAAAATGTAAATGACTTTGTCATAAGTATTGACTGCTGCTCAGCGGCATGTTTACATGTTCTCTTGTTTGGGTGGGAGGGACTGAACGAGGGTAATTTGAAGATATAATAGGAATGAAAATTTAAGACTTGCTGCACACTGAAAGAGAAGGCAAAGAACATTCAAAGAACAAGCTGCTTCCTAATTACCTCCGATGTGATTTGATTGAAGGATAATGTGGTATAAACCAGTGATATCTAAATGGACCAAACGCAGACCTCCTTCATTACTGTCAGTTTACAAAAAAGAAGGATAAATACCTTTTGCTGCTTTCTACATAACAGCTCGTTCAGGTTTTGTTCGGCTTTGAAATGGTAATACATACAATATCATAAGGAAAGTGAGCCGGGCGGTCTGAGGTTTTGTTACAGAGGGATAGAGGGATAGTTGGAGGATACTACAAGACTGGAGGGGCAATTATGGTCTATTCTGCTTCAAATCTTTACAACCTTTATCAGTGGTCATCCAAATTTGATGACAGCCGCCAAACATGAATATTACATCTGCAACAGTGGCAGAAAAATAATTTCATACAGATGAAGAATTGACCAGGATTTATCAGTACATTTGTTGATTTTTGTTGTATTTACCTTGGAGAATTGATATTTCAAGAAGAATTTAACCAAATCAAACCATGTAATCATGTGATAATGTGTGTGTGGTTTAATTAAAACAGCAAATAACAGTGGGACACTAGCAACACCGTTTCCAGTGTTTCTACGTACATATTTTTTGTTGCTTATCTGCACAAGGGGCGTGTTTCAGTTCTGTATCTCACGTAATGAAAAAGTGTTCCAGACATAAACATGTGTGCCGGCTGATAACACCTCTCGTCATGTGGAAAATAGAAATGACAGAATGTCCCTAAACTGCATCAATGAAAATGAGGATTGCCACGGTCCACCAGGTGCAACCAGACTCACAGCAGGGCCGCAAACACACACAGTGCCGAGTCTGATGACTCCAGAGAAACAAACAGCCACAACAGGAGCTTTAGCCATGTTTAGCCAGAGCAGAATTAATTTACACATTTTCACACATGTCAGAACAAACGCTCCATTCTTAAATCAGAGCTTTTCTCTATTGATTTTGTCTCTTCAGGTTTAGCTGCTGACTCTTGCCACTCCTCCCCGAGTACCTTTTCAATAGCGTGCTTAATTCAAGATGTGTGGTAACCGTTACTTAACATGCACACAGAGTGGGGCTGCTACAACAGCCACGAGTTGAAGGAAATAGGGTTTCACATCTCCCAAAGCCAGTGACTGCAAGACACAAACAGTACTGGTAAGATATTCACATTCAGGAATGCATTTTTAATATATTTTTATATTTGGTGCTGCAACACAAAACAGAAATTCATCTAAATAATCAAATCCCGGAACAGTGTTTTTTTTCCCTCTCTTTCAAACATCTTTGCTTTGTTGCATTAAAAAACCTAGATAGGAACATCACCTGTTTCTCAACAAGAAGGAGTGAATAGAGGACACGCGATACTCTCTAGTTTGAGCGAAACAGGACCATCACAGGAATGTGACCTGAATGAAAACAGCCCTCATGGTTTGACAATAATGCTGAAGGTTTGTTGATAAAATGTTCCAAATGATTTATTAATTTATTGTGAACGTTTATTCCATCATGTCTCTAAATGCACTGATAGTAATAGTTTTTGCAGAGTTGATTTTCCTCCGCTGTGTTTACGAGCTTCACTGTAATATTACTTTATACCCTTTATTTCCTCTTTTGTTGTAATTTGTTCATGGATAGGTGAATTAATTATCTGCAGACATTGTAAAGTTTCTTCCAGACCAAACAAAACTAACCGCGCAAATAAGAAGTAGATGCAGAAAGAAATAATTGGAAAATATTGCATAGTAGTGAGGAAGACTCCTTTTTAATATCTGGTCTGAATATATACAGTATATCACAATTGTTTGTGGCTACCAATTAGCCACGAGCTAACAAGCCTCGCTACCACGGGCTAAAGCGGTGGGACTTCGCTTTCGGTCCAGACCAATCAATGAACCGTATTTCTTCTTTACTTCCTTCCTGGTCAGTGTTTGTTTCGGGCGACACCGCCCCCAAACCAGCAGCTGTTTGATCTGCTCTCAAAATGCAGCGTGAACGCAAACCGAACCAAATGGTGTGAAAATTGTCGCGTGAGCTCAATCCCAGACTATCTGACTGTGAAAGGCACCAAACTTATTATACTTTGCGACACTGTAAACCGATGGGGAAAAAAAGAAAAACTGCTAATATATGATTTCACAGCTCATTAGTCCTCTATTAAGCAGTCATTAAGGAATTAAGTAATTTTGAAATCTCAGCTTGATTGATTGGAACAAATTTAACATTTGAAGGAGCCAAATCGAGGCTGTAAAATGAATGAATGGGTTGTGACTGACTGTGTGACAGACTGAGTGATTGCAGTGGACTGGGTTGAAAACAATAATATAAAAAAAACAAAACTGTTGCATATAGCAATGGAGCTCGGAGCCACTGAAAATAGAACTTTTTGAAAATGGCTCCGGCATCATCAACGTATGAATGGAAGAAGCCGACACTTTTCTGGAAACACTCTTGATTTTGTCTCCATGTCGACGGCAGAAACGCTGCTACTGGTCATGCGCACTTCTTCACATGCTTAGTAGAGCAACAATAACAACATTGTTTGCTCCAAAGTGTCATGACTCCCAGTCCATATTCTCCTGGACTTGGTAGTTTTATACTTGACAGTCATTGCAATAACAATCCAACTTGGTCGTCTATCCACTAGAATATCACATCGTTAAATAGTAAACGGTACCGTATTTTACGGACTATTGAGTCTCACCCACAAAATTTTAAAAGGAAAAAAAAAAGTACATATATATAAGCTGCACTTCACTATAAGCCGCAGGTGTCCATGTTGTAATAGGGCAGTTCCTATTAATCCCACAAATCTGTCTTTTATTGGGGGATTACCTGTCATATCTGGCAATACAGGTCGGTGTGTAAATCCATTTTCAACTGGTTGTTAAATACGAGTTGACAGAATCAAGACAAGATGAGGAGGAAAGAAGAAGAACAATGTGGAAAAAAATCTGAATCGAGTCGCATTTCCCTGCAGTGTGAACGAGGACAAAGGGGAGATGAGGAATCAAACCTACAACCTTCCCGATTGATAGACCAGTAGTCAAGCTAAAGCCAGTCTGTAAAAGCTTATTGTTTAGTCTGACGTTGCTTTCACCGTTTTTGCCATTTTCAAAGTAATAGACATCGCTTTCAAAATGTTGCTGTGGAAATGTTTGCTAAACGTGAATGTGAAAACGACAAGTTGAATCGTTGTGTGAACGAGGCCTGTGTTGACGGGTGCATCCACCATCTTCAGTCTCAGTGAAATTAAAGCCTAATATGTCCTGCAAGACTGTGTTCAACTCTTTATCCCTTATTTTTTTTTCGAATTTCTCTGTTTGTAGAAGAGAGAATTTAAAACACTCGCTCAAAGCTAAAATTATAAACTGTTTGGGACCAGCCAAGAAAAATATCCAAAAATAATTATTGAAATCCTTCCTAAATGAGTTTAATAAGAAGAACTTTACATAATTATGCAGGTGTCCCTCTATTACCCACAGCTGAGAAGCAGAAACAAACAAAAAAAACCTACAATATTTGCATAATCTTCCGCATCAACTCAAGTCCAAGCATCCAAATATTTCGCAACATAAAGCACATGACCCACCAAACAAGGTAGACACTAAATCCTCTCCTAAAAAAACATTCAAGCCATAGATTTCAGGTTTCACTCCTGAAGGAATCGTCTTCAGTGTTCATTAAATGTGAATAAATCAAAATTCAGTTTGTGCGAAAGCCAGTTAATTAATGTGTGCAGGGTGAA
>OMNM01001454.1:0-13429 GCA_900302745.1 Parablennius parvicornis
GTGTCTCTTAAACACTGTCACTTTCAGCTGGTACTGAAGACATTTGGTTGAAATTAGAGACTAAAGTTGGATAAATGACGATTATTTCTTATCTGAAAATAATATAATCTCTAAGTTTATGTATCTCAAATCAATATTATAGTTTAGAAAAATCAGTCATTAAAAATATCTGAAATTAACTGAAAGGGAAACTCAACTGCCATAAATATTATGGCATTTGATTTTATTATTTTTAATACAGAGTGCACGTACATGACTCTGAATATGTAGTTGTCCTCCTCCACAAGGTGTCACTGTGAGAGTGACCATGAAGCACATGATGCACCGGTTCTCCTGCAACATGCACAAAACAGTATGTGGGGACATAGCTTTAAAAAAAAGAAAAGAAAAAAAAAGTGCTTCTGAAAACCACTCAGATCAAAAAACTAATTAACATTTGCTCATTTGCATTTGTCAAACACTCACCCATCAGATTTATCAAAAGCTGACTGAAGTTGTTGTCAACATCATTAACAACAAAGCAGAATTTCAAATGAAAAGGAAATATTTGATCATTGAGATGAGAAGCTCTGCGTTTGCATCTGTTCCACTCTTCTTCCCCCTGGTGGCAAAAGATGGGACAGGAAATAAGTCTTAATGAAGGAACTGCTGTCAGTTTTGAAAACACATATTTCAAATGTCCTCATCTTTTTCTTCAGATGCTTCAGCCAAGAAAAATATACCCATATGGAGTTACATTTCTGTGAAAATAAAGGCATTAATCTATATCTATACATAAACCTTGTGTTTTCTTCAAGTTATTTGCTAAAATACAGACAAACATTCTTTAAAAAAAAAAAAACCCACACAAAACACAATAACCAAACGTGATCATTCAGTGCTTTTCTTCAAAGAAAGAGCGAGTCACTGCTGAGGAAAAGCAGAGGGGTTTGTCTTCATGCCACAAGGCAGCGCCAGTGAGCCATGGAAGTCCTTTTCTAAACTTCAAGCTGCATCCAAAAAAAAAAAAAGCAGTTTGACTCCACAGCTGAAGTCTTCACTGTGGTTGGAAGCGTCTTGTAATTGACGATGTGGGTTTTGGGTTTCTGCACTGTTCATCGGGAGCAAACTGGGTCATAATTTACAAACATCATTTAATAATAATGCCAATTCATTAGTGCAAGACCCAAGCAATCTCTTTCATCAGTTGAACAGAAGAATGCCACTGGGGCTTGAAAGCAGGTCGCTGTGGGAGTGGAGGAGGGGGAGCCGGGGTAAACAGCAGTGCACATTCTCTGGGTTAATGTGGCTGCCAGGCGGATTTCTCTGCCTTCAGTGAGTTTGTGATCAGAAATGAGATTAATCTGCAAAGCATAAGTAAATGTTTTCATGATGCACGGCGACAATTTGGGAATCAGCAGCCTGTTGTACAAAAACCCTCCTCTCATAAAGAAACTGAATGGCTCCATATCTCTGTTAATGAACACAAATGAGACAACCATTTCCCCTTGAAGTTTCCGACACATTGGTGTCAGCTGTCTGGGATGAAGACAAAGTCTGGAATCATTGTAAACAAGAATTGTTATTCAGCACGTCTTGCTTCATAGACAATCAGAAGAGACCTCACAAGTGGAGGAGGAGCGGAATGGTCACTGGAGGAAGCTTGGTTTATCTTCTCTGCTCGTGTCCAGGGAGATGTGATGAATGTCTGTAGTGACTATGACGCTGTCTGTTCTCTGGATGGCAACGGGATAATACAATCTGAAGGGATTTTTCTCCATGTGGCGGTCTCGCCTGAGGATAAGGACACTTATCTATCAAAAATTGCTGCAGCCCCGGGAGACAACATCAGGTGGCAAAGGAACAGGAATCAGGGCTCATCCTGCTCTTTGTGTTTGATAAATGATGGCACCGCAACCACTTTGCTCGCAGATTATTGAAGTGGCTTGCAGATTCCAGGGGGAGACTCTCAGTTTAGGCACGGAAGATAGGAAAAAAAACAAACACAAGCTGTAAGTCATTGTGTCTTGCCAACCAAACAGGGTAAACATTATTGGTTATTGAATTGTTAGGTCAACTAACAGAACATGTGTCAATAACAACGATGCTCTATTAGTTATTTTAAAAAAAAACAAAAACGTAGCAGTTCAAATGTTTACTGTTGTTTGTGTTAATGTATTGTCAAGCATCTCTCATTTATTTGAACTGCTCATCTTAATGGATAACCAGACAAAACAAGACATTTCAGAGAGAACAAGACCAGAAATACATTTCTCCTTTTTAATTCTGAAAGAAAAGATCCTTGATATTTATTTATGGTTTTCATAAAATGAATTAAAATGATTTTCATCCTGAACAGTGCACCTTGAGATGTGACAGACATTAGTCAGGACAAAGGTTTAAGATAATGAATCATTTATGTGTATTAACAATGTTATAGTCAGTCAGACAAAAGACAAATTGTTTGACCGAAAACGCCACAAACAGGCCTCAATGACTGATCCAGACTATTGGAACATTTCTCGATGTCTGTCTCGCCCACAGCCACAGAGAGGTCACCGAGGTCAGACCCTGTCTATTATGTCATCTGTTAATGTACTGTTCAATACAGACAGCGACGACATTACGCCTGTACCTCAGGGTTGAATCACATTGAATTCTGATTTTTGGAGTGCTCATCCCACGAGTCTCTCCGGGTCCGTACAGCAGGACAATGCACATAGAGAATTAATTCAGCAGAAAATACAATCTATTCAGGCCTGAACAGACCTCTCAGTGTCTCGGACAGAGTCTGTGTGAAAAGTGAAAAAAAGATTATTAAGATTTGGTCTGGCATTCAGACTTTGTGTTTTTATAGAGAAGATCTGATCCCGCCGACCCAAAAGAAGAAAAGGTCTGCGTTATAGACATTACGATCCCGGATGTTTTCAAGACCTTTGCGCTTCTATTGAAATTTTATCAGCTGCAAAGTGAAAACATTTTTGTTTTACTGTTAAAAATGTTTGCTGAAACCAGCCGTTTGCTTTAACTTCTAAACTCCTTCCTAAGAATGCTGCAATTACAGTGTCTCGCTTGTTCTCGGGAGCTTGACAGTGCGTGTTCTTGCGTGGGTTATGAAGGCATCGGATAGTGGCAGCAGGGCAGCAGGTGGCTTCTGGGTGATGAATTCACAAAAAATGTGGGAGGTGGATCATAAATTGAGACATCGCCTTTCCTCCAGCCCTGCGAGCTGTTGTCGGTGGTTTCACATCTACCATATTCCCATTCCGCTTTTGTGCGTTTCTTCTCTGCTGAATCACTGGAAAGCGGTAAATAAGAGGGACTGTGGGAGAAGAATGAAAAAGAGAAGGAAAGCAGGGAGAGGAACTGAAATATAGGTACCACCATATCCATGGCCCTCCCTCCATAAACGCTGTTGTCAGTACTGGATACAAGCACAATTAATCTCAGCCAGAGCAGGCAAAAAGGAGAGATGTACCGGTAGCTATCGTAATGACAAGACGCCGTAGTGAAAATTACTACATTTCTATCTCCGTCAAGGACATAAATAGCATGTTAGACTTGTTATTGTGTTTGGGACATATCGACGTTAGTGGTGCGTTGTAGTTGAGATTTTCAACAACATCTGTCCTACTGCTGATATGGAGTTTATAGCGTACAATCTATGATTGCACACATGTTTGGATTGTCTTGTCAGATCAGTGGACGGTATCTTAAATCACGACATATGCTACAATAATGTGTGTAGCCTTAGCTGCAGTAAATTTTTTAGTGAGCCATCAACTGTGCCAAGGCCTAGCAGAGTGACGCCACAAAGACGAGTGAGACGAGACTTCAAGTGTTTGGCCCTTGCATACAGAATACTATTGTAATGACCAGAGTAGAAGCAGCTCTGATGGAGAGTGCCTTCCTCATTTTACAACCACACCACTGCAGACAATGACATAAACTTAAAGGCCACTAATTATAGACTTTGAACATGTCCGAAAGCAAATGCTTGCGGATGAATAAGCACCGACTGTCATCTTCAGGATATATGTACTTCTCAGTTTTTTTTACGACGTAAATACTTAACGGTGCATCACCATTTGGTAAAGCGATGGAAGTATATATCTTCGCTGAAAGGTGTCTAGCCTCCTGGCATAGTTCTATTGGATTGAATTAGATAGGCCTTTATTGATCCCTTTGAGACAAAACCCTTTAGGAAATTGAAATTGCCACGTCAAAACAGAAGTAAAGGGACAAGAGATAACTCCAAGAGATAAGAAATTAAAGGTAACAGCTTCACAATATATCTTTAAAAAAGGTATTTCATGAATATACATATATAATGAACTACAAGTATTATTGCCCAGTGCCCAGTTGTACATAAACTGTGGGGCAAAGGAGTGTCTCACTCTACTGGCGCTGCACTTGAGGAAAGAGTGTATCTTTCTCCAGTGGGAGCAGATGATGGTGTGAGACGGTGACCTACATCATCCATAATGTCTCCATCGGTCACCAGAGAGTCTAACTTGAGATGATCTGCAGAGCTGGACTTTTGGTTTGGTCTCCGAGGTGCTGAGCTGCAGGTTTGCGTTGCACTCGACATAAACAGGCTCCAATATTAGGATAAAATATGTCTCCTAATATGTCTCCAACATTGCTCTGTCACCATGGAGAAGAAGTCTAGAAACTGCAAGTAAAGACAAGTGGGGCCGGCACTGTACCCTGAGGGGCTTCGTGATGCTGATGACAAAGTAAGATGCAATATTCTTCAGCCTGAGGTAGCTCGAGATACAGGTGATGGAGTCACTGTACGCTGTCCTCCCGGTCAGTTTGTCCTGCAGCATAAGGGGCTGGATGGTATTGAAGGAACTCAAAAAAATCTGGGAAGAGACTCCAGATGTGAGTATGCTTAATATAACAGGTGCTCATATTGCTTGAGTTAGCAAAATCTTTGAATTTATATCTGATACTTATTCCATTTGTAATCAAACCTTGAAGAAATATTGATTATCACCACTTTTCTAGCTTCCTAAATCTACTCATTTTCCTCCAAAGTCAACAGCCAAGCTGCCTTACCAACAGGCTGATCGTGATTTTCTCGCAGGAAAAAATAAAAAACCCAGGATGATCCCTGTCATATAGTCTAGCAGGACTCGGTGGGGATTTTAGGATCTAACAAACTGGAGCACGGTATTAGATATGTACATTAGTTCTGTAACAGATGGCAGGAGTCCTGTCACTGATATTTCAAAGAAAGTACAACTCCGGCGCTGAAAATGCTTAGCGCGAACTCACGTCTATGTCATTGTCTGACAGCTGGGTATGTTTTCCTTTCAAAACTTTAGGAAGCCGCTGATGACTGTGACATTGAGTGACTAATTTCACAGGACATCAAACAGGCCTTGAGTTTGTTTAGCGCAAGCTGTAAACACTGACACTGAATGTGAGGAAAAGCATTTATGTTGGAAAATTAAATGGAAAATGTTCCCATTTTTATGATCTTCGAAAAAATGACTCACCTAGAGGCATAAGAATAGTACAATTTAAGACACAAAATAGAGTACTTTGCGTGACATATGAAACTTTACAGAGAGAGGCTTTATGGTTTATGTAACACCAGTGATTGCTTTTTCTATTGACTGGAAAGTAGCATATATTTCCCTTTCTCAATATTAAGCACTGTTTGCAGCTCGCAACTTGTCCTTGTCAGACTAAAAGAACCTGAGTTAATAATATTTATTTCACCTCTGCTGAATATCTTTCACTTCCATTACAGACATAATCAACAAAAAAAGCGGGAAAATGTACCATTTAAATAAGGAAGATACCTTTAGAACTGTCAGCAAGACCTCTGGCAATGGAAAACAGTTAGATTGTATAAATCATATTGCTGCTGTCGAGATGGCAAAATGTTTAGGTGATGTAAGTTTGTTAGATTTAAAGGGCTAATAAAGAATGACAATGTAAATATGGGTGTAGAAAATCAACCCAAATTAAAAAAGTATTAAATCAAAGTGTCTCAGCATTATCAATCACAAAGAAAAAAATTACGTAAATACAAAATGACACTCACAAATTCACAATGTATGAAATATAAATGGTATTCTGTGGGTATGTAGGTCACTTGCCTATTTCCATTTACTTTCAAAATTCAGACCACACTTTTAGTACAATATTTTACAGTTTTAACACAATTATGCCTCGTTTCATTCCTTTTCTCTGGATATTTGTGTGTGTATGCAAACATCTCTCCTTCGGATTATTTGGCAAAGACTTCGAGTTGCATTTCATGATCTGAAATGTGCTCTATGAATAAAAGTTCATTGATGATGAGCGGATGATGTTGGAACCTCCAGATTACCGTGAGTGGATGACGGACAGCTGAGCAGGGAGAGCTTTTATTATGAATGACAAAGGTTGTTACGTTTTCAGACCTCCACACAGTGACACACCAGTGATACAGCTTCTTTTTGCTCATGAACGTAACTATATAAACATCAGCATGTGTGTGTATTGCAAAATCTATAAAAATGCAATTTCTCCAAAGCAACTGATGGATGAAAACAACAGGGCAAAACAAAAATCCATAAAACTTTATGACAAAGAGATTCGGTTACTGCTCTGACATCTCTCATGAAGGACTACATTACTGTGAATGAAGGAGTCAATTCATGAAAGGTAAAAGATTACTGTATTCTTTAGAAAACATATATATTTGAAATTCTGTATGTTTTCAAACAGACTGTCAACATCTGATCTTACTGCAGTGTACACACTGCCTGTCAATAACTAGATTCTGAACACTTGATCAACATAATATAACTATTGACTTGAATCAACACGTCTGGCTCAGTCTGCATTATGAAAGGCTTAAAAGGTCCATCAGCAGAAACCAAAGGCTTCTTCAGTCATTACACGAGAAAGTACTTCAACACATTGCTATGTTATTGACCACTTTCGTGACAACAGCTGCTTTTTTAATTGAGCAGCTGCATATGCTCTTTTCTCATAGCCCACAGACAATAAGAACAATGCACATCACACACAGAACGCCACACTGCGATTACAGAAGAGGCAATGAGCAAAGAGAGATTGAAAAACAAGCAAAAACCAGAGTGGAAAAAGACAACATGCAAGGTTCAACAGAACCGAATGCAACAAACAAATATTTTGCACTCGGTGCTATGGCCAGGATGCAATTTGTTGGAAGGAGATGGATGGGATATACCTCTGCTCTGGTGTACCTGTAACCCTCTTCTGCTTAATCATTTTTACTCTGTGGGAGGCAGGTTAAAAATGATCTTGCCCTGCATGGTGATTAAATCTACATCACTCGCAAACTGGACAAAACACATCTAATAAATGTACTTCATAATCTAGGTTTAAGTAAGTAAGTAATCTAAGTCTAAGTTTAATTAAGTTGAGCTGTCACTTCTCACACGTTGAGATGGAAACTAAAGTGATTAGCTCCTAAACCACACTCAGACTCTTGGTCTCGCAAGTTGTAGGACATTTTGGTTGAATTCTAAATTCAACACGGTTAAACTATGCAATCGATGTATTTGAGACAGTCCTCTCGTGCTGTTTTCTTCTTCTCCTGCATTGTACATATATCCATACATGTATTTATTAATACATATTGTACTGTGTTGCTACTATATACTATACTACTCATACTATATGTATGAGTAGCGGTGGTGGAACGAACACACACAAACCCACATGTTTTTTTCATCTTCTGTACTGGGCCATGATGTTACATACTATATGTATGAGGAGTAGTGGTGGAAGAGTCAAAGTATAGTAGGAAAGACATAATGAATGGATTTTTGTCTATTTCACAGTGATTTGAATTGTAAGCGAGTTATTATGGATGAATGATTTGTTATTGATTCGCGAGGAAAAATTTTTGCATCCATCACCAATGTCTATATCAACTGCTTAGTTTTTGCTTATGTACCGATTTGATAATCACAGACTCATTTCCATTCTGCCACGGCATGCACACATTAATTAAAGTGTAACTGATGAAGTTAGATTGTAATTATCCACAGACAGCAGCAGGATATACAACCTCGTCTGTTTTATGTTTACTGCGGGCTCGGCTCTCTTCATAGGAAAGAGACGCTGAGGTTATTCAACCAGGCTCGGATCAGCTGACTGAACTTTTCCCATAATTGGGTTTATTGAAGGCGCAGTTTACTTTTTTTTTTTTTTTTTTTTAATATGCCGCTGAGATACTGGATGTCCCAGGGACGTGAGCAATGGAGGGAATGATGTTTACAGAGGGAAAGCAGTACCCTTTCTCTCAGAGGTGTCTAACCACTTTACATTACAAAAGAGGGAAACAGCGACAGGGAAAGCTCATTATACACCTGATATTTACCATTCAGCCAGGCAATCTAACATAGTGGGTTGTTTTCGTGATTTTTGTCTCTGTATTTGATAAGATACAGAACACAGAGCTGACTTTTAATAAGGCGCGGGCACCACACTCCCTTTCTGCTCCCGGAGAATCAACATTCCACGAGACAGTGGCAGAAAAACGAATACCAAATAGCAAATCATTATTTCTGCCTTTCACAATGTGGAAAATGAGGGCATAAGGTTTTCTTTGGTAGCAAAATAGATGGAAAATATTTAATTTTTATTTTCTTTCCCCTGCAACTCGGAGCTCTGCTCACGTATAAAGTTACTGTATGCTGGAGACAGATCACCAGGCTTCGACTCGTGCTACGCAGACTCCCTCTCGAGCCATAAGTCTTTCATTTCTGCACCATGTGACCAGTAACCTCAAGCTTGAAATGAGTAATTTCTAAACAGCAAGAAAAGACCTTCTGCTCTGTGACCATATTGCTGATTAGGAGGGCGAAAAAAAGAAGAAGAAATAAATGGTAATGAACCGAACCTAAAGTTTTGACCGGCGACGCGAAGCTTTCCCGTTTCTCCTGGTCATGACCTCTCTGCGAAAGGTTGCACTGTGAAACATCACAGTGCAACACACAAAACACAAATTATTCATGTTTTTTTTTTTTTTTTCCTCCTAATGGAATCTCAAGTCCTTTTTAATAATAATGATGCTGTAAAAAAAAATTTATTATGCTATGAAAGCTTAACAGTGTAAATCAGCAAATAAATTATATAATTTAATTACCTAAACACCGATTGATTTTATTTATTAATTTCTGCCTTCTACTCTTGTTTTAATTGCTGTCTCTTGTGTCTTGTGGTCTTATCATTTATGTATAGCATTTTGTTTATCCTGATGTGTTCTGAAAAAAAGCAAAAACTTAGTATTGTTTATTTTCATATATTATTTCATTTCTTAATTTTGGCATTTATTTTTTTTTTTTTTAATGTGTGTTCATGAGGTAGCAGAGAGAGCAGGCTAAAAATTCACAGCATCATCGGAATTCATTAATAGAAATGGCCAAATTAGAGGCCACTAGCAGGGATAATGTGTGAAGTAGCAAACCAGCTAGAAAATAGTAACTAGTAGTAACTAAGAATCGTTAATAAATAGGCACTTGTTTCTAAACTTTCATACGACTAGATCTATTGTGTAACCAGAGAGCACAGACTTTATTACCGTATGTACTCAGAACTACATAAAATATGTAATTAAATGAGGAAGCAATTACTTGAATATAGATCAGAGGGTATGATCTGTTTCAACATCCCCTTTTCCTCATATCTGTACAGGTGTTCATTATTCCCCCAGGCATGTTCTGCAATCATTATAACTACTGTTATTACATAGTTACAAACAACAAATCTCTTTCACTGAAATTGAGGGATCACAATATATATATATACTCCAGCTAGAATAAAACTAAAATATATGTTTTTGTTTGTGAGTGGAGTGAGTACCTTTCAACGAAATTGATGTCAGATCTGCTAATGGGAAGTTCCTAGTTTGATATGGTTGACGTGTATTTTTCCCAAAAGCACCAAAATATAAATATACAAATGCAGAATTACAAAAATAAAAATTGTTATTTAAAAAAAAACAAAAAAACAAACAACCTTTGACAATCACTTATGGATTAATTTCAGATTAAACTATTTACTTTTATTCAGGATGTACAAGTGAGTATTTCGACTAGATTGTCAGGTTTATTCATATCCTGCCTGAGAAGATCAACACTCAACATCAGGTAGGAATAACTATCAGAGGGAGATTTAACTGAAGGTCTTTCAGAAGGTGCCACACTCTTAAAATTGCCAACATATGGAAGTGCGTGTGTGTTCAGTCCCAAACAACCTTCAGTTTGTTGTAAATACACCACAGGACCACAAGAAAAGTGCAGAGAGCAAAACATGCAGATTAACTGCAAAGATTTGAGAAGAATCGAAGGTGAAGCTAATTATCCTTCAGAGCTGTCATACATCAGAACTGCGAGTTGCCTGGACTGTCCAGAAGTAAGAGATGTTCAGAGCTCAGAAACATAACCAAGGTAAGAAAGGCTGAAACCTGATAACCACTGAAGAAGACACATGGGTTCAAATATCAAGACAGGGGGCCAGAAATACCACAAAACTGATTTCCTCAAAGGTTTTATGGATATATCAGAATGACTCTTGATGGACCTTAGATGGACCTTAGCTGGATCAGTGCTGGCCATACAGCTTCACCCAGACTCCTGAAGGATGGAGGAGGGAATATAAAAGATGAGCTTCAGCTCATACCCCAGCTATGAGCTGAAGTAGTGCGGCAGGAAAAAGTCTGCATCTTTCAAGATGCCCATGATTATTATAAAAAATGATTCTCCATCTTATGCATCAAGGCACTCCACACTGTAGATAGCCAGTAAAAGCCGCAAAGATGAAATAATGACATGTCCCCCTGTTTACCGGACTTAAACCCTTATGAGAACTTGAGTGAAGGAAAACAATACACCTCTCTCCACAGAGTCTGGGAGGCTGCTGCACAAAGTGATGATTGTCAACAGATGTCTCCAGACAGATGTTAGTCAATTATGAGATGTTCTCATCTTAATAATAATAATTCTGCACATATAGATCTTCTAAGAGAGACAATTTTAAATTTTTACTTTCTCAAGTCCTCAGATTTGAGGTTTATATAACACTTTTAATTGACCAAGAGCACTGTTGTAACAAGAAAATGAATCCTCAAAATTGTAACTTGCCTTTCCCGGAATCTAAGATTCTTTTTTTTTTTTTTCAGAGCTACGTGTTCAGATATGGTTAACTCTCCACTCAGTTTGAGTCTCGACAATGCAACCAATCAGCGGTTGTAATGGAATCGCTAATTTGTCTGATTGTGTTCAGCTGGACTGCTTCTCAATTGTAATCAATATCCATGAAACCGACCAGACTTCAGTCTACCAAATAATTAGTGTTGCTCATGCTCCAGGTTCACATGATTCCATCTAAGTGGAGCACTGCGGCTCTTCACATTTCCAGTCACTCCTGAAAAACATCAGAGAATTAAGGTTATTTTTTTCTCAATGTGACTCATTGTGGACAGAAACAGTCGGTATGGACAACTTTTAATACGTTCCATCCACTACAATACAACACCGTAGACTAGAGGGACAGTGGAGCTCATTATGCAGCAGACTCAAACAGTTCGCTCCAGACTTCATTTATTCCACACTCCATAAAACTTTACAACATCTCACCTCCGTGTGACAGGGCTTCTATCTACGCTCAGTACATATGTTCTTCCAGGCTTTTTATATACTGTATACGGTCATTGTAAATATACATCTATACTTATTGTATATGTTTGATTAATTTTGTTTGTGTAGTTGCTTGTTTGTATACTCATCAATGTAAATTCTATCACAGGATGATATTGAGCCAAAACATCACATAATACTGATAGTTGTATATCTATATATTATTTACAAGTTATACTCCTAATTATTTGTATGCATGGTCATTGCACTAGTTATGTTATAGTCTGAGCTGCCGTAACATAACAATTATGATTATAATTACGACAGTCCACTCATCCATCATTGTCAGGGCCACAGAAATATCATTTTCACTGCCAGAGGGCCCTCTCTTTTTGAAAAGGCACTTCCACAATAAATATATACAAGAAATACGGCTGGTAGGTCCATAAAACAATTAATTTAACGAGGATTTGTTGAGTTAAAATGACTTTTCTCTTTTGATAATCTGTGAAACCAATGATATATTCATTTTTGCAAATTGGTAATATGAGACACAAACAATAGACACCACATGTGGCCCGTGGGCTGCCAGTTGCCTACATCTGTACAGGGACTGGCTTCTCATCAATAAACATTTTGATACTTCTCAATTCGTACGGGTATAAGTTTTCCTTTCGGTCTGCTGCATTTCAAATATTATAAGACATCATTCTCCACAATTTAGAGTGCCAGTAATGATAAGGATGAATTATTAATTGTTGTTGGCAGTTCATATTGTCTCCAAGCGATGTTGTGAAGCGTGGTTTCATTCCATTTTCTTCTGTGCAAAAATGCACAATAGGAATGTAAACAAAGAGAAATATTATACCCAATGCTGACAGTGGTGTGCTAAAGTGACCTGGATTCAACTTTTATCATCCAGTGCAAGAATCTGCAGAGGGCTGTATAGAATTTAGTACGCACTTTATAACATTAACATAAAATGGCATGGCGTTGAAGAAATTCTCTGCCAAATCAATATATGCATATCACCTGAAAAGCTCCAATAGATATGTATTACTGTCTGACAAGAGATGAAACAACACGTTTCCAACAACCACTTGCATTAATATTTCTGCATAAGCAGGAAAAACAAAGATGAAAGGTGGGTTATTTTTAGAGGGCTGCCGGCGGAGAGATTGCTGTTGGAGGTCTGGTCCACCGGCCACTCAGTGGCTTGCTAACAGATGGTCACTCTGTCAGACCTGGACAACAGGTCAACATTATTTGCATATGAAATCACTCTGCAAGCAGAAGTCGCTCAGCTCGCATTCACCTGTTTCACTCATACTCAAAACCAAAATACCTGCATAATGTCTATGTTAGATGTGTGGGTGCAGTGTTTTCATCAATAATAACTAAAAACCACAGGCATAAGTGCTAGAACGCACGTTGTTTGAATCTCCAGTCTCACTGTAGCGCGATATGCAAACATTGGTTTTCTGAGACATTTGTACACATCAAGCAAATCATCTTGTTGTTTACTAAACATACTGGTATGCTTAAAACATTGGTCAAAGCGGGAAAGGCGTGTTAGATACAGCAACATTTTTCTGGTTACAGTAGATTGATTTTGTCATATCCTATACTTTACCAACGACTGCAGAATGAGAGATCAAACTGATAAAATACATTTCCCCAAAGTAAAAAGCTTTAACAGAATAATCATTTGTTCTGACAAACATGCTGAAGCCATAAATATTTCCCCAGGAACTAACTCAAAAAAATGATGATGCATCTGTCAGCATTTCTGCAGGAATGATCTCACTTCGTTTTTT
>OMNM01001455.1:3524-15601 GCA_900302745.1 Parablennius parvicornis
CAGCACCTGGATGTTCTCCAGCTGGTACTCCAGGTCCGTCCTCTCGGTCTTCAGCAGGTCGGTCTGGTCCAGAGCGTCTTGTAGGCCCTGGGTCAGACGGAAGATGTGCGTCTTCTGTGCGTCCATCTGCTGCTGCAGCTTCTCTTGCTGAGAGGAAAAGCAGCTGTTACATCACTGGCTGGCTGCTGGGAATTTGTCACTTTGTCTGCTTACAAATGATCGCTTCTGATGGTGGAAGCAGTAAAAGGTTTTAGCGTGGATTGACATTTCGATAGAAAACACGTATATTTTTTAAAACAAAAGAAAATTTACACAGTATATCACATGAGACATTAGATATCATTCAGGTATGTACTGCATATTGATGTACCTCTTCCAGTAGTCTCTGCTTGAGATCTCGTTCACCCTCCAGCTTCTGTTGCAAACTGCGGGCGTTCATCTCCAGCATGGCATGCTTCTTCTCCAGATCATTCAACTAAGGAATGAAAGCAGTGGAAGAGTTTACTGTCACATCTGCTTACCAGGCAAAAGTGATAATGTAGTCACTGGCAAAAAAAGATGCTTACAGTGTCTGTGAGGCTCTCGGCTTTGAGTTTCTGGTCTTTGAGGGCCTGCTGCAGGGCCAGGATCTCGGCTTTGTGCTCCTTAACGGCCTGCTCCACGGCCTGGCGGGACTCAGAGCTGCGCTGCTCTGAACGAAGCCTGAAGTGTACACAAAGCCTTTGTTTACATCAGTTATAGGGAAGCTTGATGTTCTTAATCTTCGACATATCTACAGACTACAACATAAATAAAGACAGCTTTCATTCTTACACCTCCACAAACAGGCAGAGCAGGCACTTGGTAACCATTTATATTATTCTAATGGTAAAGGTTTAAGGGTTACAATGAAATGCACCTTTAATTTCGGCACGCTAGACGTACGCACACATTTATCTTTTAATATGTATATATTGCATCCATTTTCGATCACCCTGCCCTGCCTACCTCAACTCAGAAAATAATTTCATATATTTCCCAGAATACCTTTTTGACAAACCCACAAGAATATGCCTGACCCTGTTGCATTTAGCGTGTGTAGGCGAGGAGAGGCAGATCCAACACTGATGGCAACTGAAATATTTAGAGCGAAAACACATTCTGCCAAAAAAAGAAACTCATAAATCTAACATGTGCAAGTTACCATCTTCAGTTTACTGCACTGCGGATAAACTCTCTAATATTATTATGAGGAAGTTCTGTCTTTGTGTAGTGAGTTATTTAGTGTACCAACAAAACTACAACAAAAGTTGAAGCATGCTCCTCTTAAGGTTCTAATTAAGTGAGTAACGTCCACAGTTCTCGTAACATAGTTGGCTTCATTAGCAGCATTTACATGGTCACTTTTTTGTCTATCAAGGATCAAATTGTCCCGTTTGCATGAATACTGAATAAACTAATTGGGATGTTGTGCTGGTTTTTATGCGCCAACATGAGACGTGATTCAATTCAGTGGATCAGTCCCATGATACTTTGCACTGTGATGTTTGCCGTTCGTGGCATATGTACAGAATACAGTACACATTACATCTGTCAAGCCTTTCCACTATTTAAAATTCTTTAAATGTATTTAAAAGAATTGTTGTTTCCTGCACCAATCCACTATCTTTCTGGAAACCCCAGGGTGTGGACGCGGTCACGTTGTGGCATTAGGTAAACTGACGTCACAGACACACGCAAAGCTCCAACTGTAGGAAGTGACCTGATGTGCCATCTACATTGACTTTGCTTAAATACCGAACTACACCACCCCCTACGGTCCAGTCGTATTTTCAATGGGCTGGTGCAAATATATACAGATTAAAGTGTTTATATGGTGCAAGTTTATTCAGGTCGGCCTTTAAAGGGATTACTTTTGGTGGATGTAACCACAGCTAGTGTGTTGTGGTCACCTGTTCTGTTTCTCAGTGTCCAGCAGTCTCTGGATCTCCCTGGTCCTCCTCTCCGCCTGGTTCTTTTCATCCTCCAGGGTTGATCTCCAGGCATCCCACTGTCTCTCCTTCTCCAGGAGCTCATCATTCATGTTCTCCAGCTCCATCACCTGCTCCTCCAGCATAGTGCATGTGGTCTTCAGTGTCTCAAGGTTCTGGTACAAAACAGGATTTTGAGGAAAGTTGAACTCTCAGCGAAGCATTGTATTTTGTTTCAAACAATGTATCTTAAAGTCGATATAAACAGCTGTCTGGATGATGGCTAGACTGAATTTTGTACTATTTTATGCTCAGTGACGTTTCTGCTGATTTGCGCCATATGTCATGGGTAGGTAGTTTGTTTACAATTAAATTTGGCAGAGTACGGAGAACGAGATCATGCAGCTGTTGACAAAGATGAATTTCCAGTTGCAGCTTCAACAATCGCTTTGCAGAACCAAAGAACTTCTGCACAAATGGTTTCTTCTCTCAGGGAAGCTCATCTGCATGCTGGTCGTGCTCAATGTGGTCTCCACCTGACTGCAGTTCGTCGTCATGACTGACTTGAGTGGTCAAATACTCACGTTCAATGAGGTCTGGCTCTTTGGAGAGGCGTTCTCTTCAACTATAAATCCCGGTTTTCACTGTACAGTGTGTGTGATGTTGTGGGGGTGAGCGCTTTGCTGATGTCAACGCTGTGGCACATGCTGGCAGTGGGGTTATGGTATGAGCAGGCAGATACAATGGACAAAAGACAGGTGCATTTTATTGATGATATTTTGAATAGAAAGAGATACCTTGACGAGATCCTGAGGCCCACTGTTGTGCTATTGATCCTTGACCAGCACCTTATGGTGCTGTAGGACAAGGTACACAAACACTTCACAGGCCACAATCAACCACCTGATCACTCCATGTGAAGGAGATGTGTTGCACTGCATGAGGCCACACCCGATGCTGACTGGCTTTCTGACCTCCCCGGACACCCAATACAGTAAAACTACAAATTCTAGTGTGTCCTCACTTTTATTGTGTCCAGCCTAAGACACACCTGTGCAATAATCCTGCTGTCTAAAGGAGAGGCTCTCACAAACACAGATTTAGACAAATTTGAGAACAATATTTGAGAAACATAGGCCTTTTGTATACGTAGAAACAGTCTGAGGTGTTTGAGTTCAGCTCATGAAAGATGTGAACATAAACAAAAATGTTGCATTTATTTTTCTGTTCAGTGCATACACACTGGTGTATTTATCTGTATGGGTTAGATCAAGAAGAAACTGACTTGGGGTAAATGGTAAATCCTTTCCCAGAACTTTATCTATCTCGCTCCTCACCCCTTTCCAAAAAGGAAGAAACACTGGGCAGTCCCAGAATATTTGCAAGTGGTCACCAACCGTGTTACATTCTCTCCAGCAGTATATTGCATCTCGGTCATCTACAAATTAGGAAACCATTGAAGGTGTCTTAAAGAACCTTGTCTTCATCTTCCAATCAAAGTCCTTCCAACTGTCACTGTTAATACCCTTGTGACATCCAGTGTATCTTGTGTCCCACTCATCACCCTCAATTGTAACATTCAACTCCAGCTCCCATTGAGTTTTGAAATAAAAGATATTGTCTGATGTGTCCAATAACAGATTTCTGTATATATGGGAAACGTGTTTTTTGTTAGGTAGTTGATATTTAGTTATATCGATAAAGTTTTATATATTTGATGAGGCATTTTTAATGATATTCCAGTCTTTGTGGCTCGTGATGTAATGTCTAATCTGAAAATACTGAAACATATTATTTCGGGGTAGAGAGAATTTTTCTTGGAGATAGGAGAATGGCTGAAAGACATTGTCACGGAACAACTGGTCAATATTCTTTAGGCCTTTACCTGCCCAAATCTTAAAAGTGATATCCATTGTTGAAGTAGGGAAATCTGGATTTCCACCCACCTGTATAGCCCGTGAAAGAGTGACTGTCCCTCTTGCTCTCTTTTGGATTGTTGACCATACATTTAAGGTGAGTTTTACCCATATATTTTTTATTTCCAATTCCTTCTGGGTCTGCTTGCTCAGAAACACCAGGACAGAAAGAGGTATGGCTGGCAAAAAATTCTGCTGTATGCTTACCCACCCAGACTCCATGTTATTGTTAATCCTGACCACTACTGCTGTTAGTTGTGCTGCCCAGTAGTAATGTTTTATATTGGGGAGGCTGAGTCCACCTCTGTTCTTCTCTAGAGTGAGCGTTTTTGAGTCTCACCCTTGGTCTCTTATTTTGCCATATAAATCTAGAGATAAGCTTGTCCAGCATACTGAAGGCTGATGTCTGGATCACGACAGGGAAAGATTGAAACAGGAACAAGATCCTTGGAAGTAAATTCATTTTAACAGCCTCAATTCTACCCAAAACGGAAAACGGTAGTACATCCCATTTTGCCAATTTGTTTCTAAATATCTAAAATTTTTTTTTTTATTTGCCTTGTACAGCTGCAGTACCTGGTGAGTGAGTGTAATCCCTTAATATCTGAGACCCTGATTAGATCTGCGAAAGGACACAATATTATCAAGCTAGCAAAAAGATGGTATCATTTCCCAGATACCATCATCGTCTCTGATTTACTAGGATTAACTTTATAACCAGACACTACTAAACCATAGTCAATAAGATTTTGTAGGAGAGCTGTGATTGAGTGGACGAGGTTTTCAATAAATAATAATAGGTCATCCACATATAGAGCTATTTTGTGTTGGTGTTCACCCTCATCTCTTATTCCTTGTATATGTGGGTTGGGTCTCATCAAATCTGCAAGGAGTCCAATGCTAACAGCAAACAGAGCTGGTGAGAGCGTCCCCCCGGTGCGTCCCCCGTCCCACATTAAAGAAATTGAAGCATTGACCATTAACTCTAACTCTTGATTCATGTAAAAAACTCCAATCCGCCTTAGAAAGGTCTCATTAAAGCCCATAGGAGCCAATGTTTGCTCCAAAAATGTCCAGTCCAATCTGTCAAATGCTTTCTCCGCATCCAGGTTGAGAAACATTGATGAAATCTTTCTGTCAGCGGCAGTGGATTGTAGATTTAGGACTCATCTTAACATTATTGGTGCTCTGTCGTCATTTGATAAACCCCGTTTGATCTGGGTTAACTAATTTCCGAGTGTATTTTGTATTCTTTTTGCCAAGATAGAGGTCAAGATTTTTAGATCCTGACAAAGCAAACTTATACGCCGATATCCAATACATTGAGTGGGGTCCTTTCCGTCTTTATGTATAACCGTGATGATCGCCTCTGACCAGGTTTTGGGGGATCCCTTTCATCCAATGCCTCATCCTGCGATAGTCTGTTCAGTTCCATCAAATCCAAAATTTTTGCTATTTTGTCCTTCTTCCCTAATCTATTCGTGTCAGGTTGTATAATTTTAGGTACCACATGATTTGATTGGGTTTTCCACAGCTGAAAAGCCAGTAACCTGCTTGCTTTATTACCCATTTCATAGTATTTTATTTTCACAAATCTGAGCATTCCCTCTTTATATGTAAGCAGTTCATTTAATTTTGGCTCTCTTAGTCATGATATTATATTCTTTCTTCTTGATATTTTGTGTTCTTTTTCTAACCTCATAATTTCATTTTCCAATGCAAGTCTCTTAGCTTCTATATGTTTCTTTTTTCTTGACGTAATTTGAATGATATGTCCCCTCATAACAGCTTTGGCCCCATCCCATAAACTAGACGGAGTAACATCTCTGCAATCATTTATATCCATATATTTTTTTCGTCTTTCACGTAGTTCCTGCTGGATTAAGGGGTCATTTAATATTGAAACATTAAGTCTCCAGTATTTGAATTGTTTTTCTTGACCCAACTTTAATTTCATCTTGATGGGACCATGATCTGACAAAGTTATAGTGTCTATCTCACCGTCTATTACTCTGTGTATATGGGCTTTCGAAACAAGAAACATATATAATCCGCCATAGCTGCCATGAACCTGGGAATTAAATGTGTAATCTCTGTCTCTTGGATGATAATATCGCCACACATCAATCAAGCCATCATTCCCTGGATTCGGTGCGTACAGGTTCAAGAATATATACCTATTTTCCCCAGTCGTACCTATCACCATGATATATCTACCATCCTTGTCTTTCAGTACTTTTTTGCTATTAAAAAAGACATTCCTCCAAAATAAAATGGCAACCCCTCTTTTTCTCCCTCCTTCATGGGATGCGCTGTATATTTGCTCCACCCAGTTCCTCCTTAACTTCATATGTTCTGCCTCAGACAAGTGTGTCTTTTGTCGTATCACAATTGAGTAGCGTAGAGCTTTGAATTGGTTGAGTAATTTCTTTCTTTTAATTGGATTTTCAAGGCCCTTTATGTTGCAGCTAACCACAGGTAAACCTTCCATGCTTCACTAATTTTAATTCTTGCTGTCATGATGCTTTGCATTCAGTTTAGAAGTGCCATACGCACCATCACCTGTCAGTAAAGTTCTATCAGTTGTTAGGGGAGTAACACAAAACAAAACAGAAACAGAAACTATGAACAGTATCCTATATAGAACATCAGAACTCAAACAAATCAACCTGGCGTCCTCAACTGGCCATTCTCCAGTAGTGACCAGTCCCCGTGTGGAACCGGGTGGTGGAATCCCTCCAGGATAATGTCACATTGTACAGCAGTCCCAGTCCATTGAGTAGCCCGCTGTGGCCCTGTAATGGTTGAAGGCCAATTCATATTCCATAAGAAGTTCGGCCAGAAGGAGCTGGCCAAACAAAATGACGTCATTTTGTTCGGCAAACTCCTTCTGTCCAAAGAAAATTGCTTCGGCGGTGCAGACTGTCCTGTCAGAACCGTCACAGCCGAAATGTCGGCAGTGACATGTGCTGCGCATGCATGTTCCAGCTCGCTAATGACTATCAGTCATATTCTAATCATGTTTATCACGTAACTACTACTGTATGAGCCCCGCAGCCCGTTTACATGTCAGCAGTCGAGCTCCCCAAATGTAAATGAACACCTGAACGCACCACTCACCACTCGCAGTCAGTTCCTGCGGTAAAACCAGACCAACATGGCGGCTCAGACAAAAACTTTCTGATCCATTCATGAAACAGTTCAGAGAAATGTATTTCTGAAAACCAGAAATAAGCTGTGTAGTTGAAAAGTTAAAACGCTGCTTCACAGACATGTGGGGGACTGTGAGGGGGCGTGGCCTGTGTTGAGGTGGCGTGGCCTGTGAGTTGGGCAGCTTCTCCTAGGAGTATGAACAGTTCTGCTGAACAAAGGTTTTTTTCGGCAGCTGGCTGACGTCACTGCCGAACTTCTTATGGCTTCTATATGGGCCTTGAGTGTAAAAAACTCATAAAGTAAATTGCAGCTGATGCTGCAGCCCCAACAGTATACTCTTGGTACATTTTGAGCTCGGCAGAGTTTAAAAACAAGTTTTCAGAACATAAAATATATTGCCCAACACCACTGTAATAGAAGGATAATGAGAACATTTAACTTTAGTTCATCTAACAGAGTTCACAAGTGGATATTACGTACAGCATTAAGCACTTTTTTCCCTCCTTTCAAGAAGAGGGGGAAAAAGCCCCCGTATTCTTTGTCAAAGTAATTCTGCCTCCCGTCCATTTTCATCGTGCGCCGTTTCCAGGCTTGCTGCAGAATCTGTTCCTTCGCTGCATAGTCCGGAAACTTGTCACAATGGAGCGTGGGGGGTCATTTTCTTTCAGTTTCAGCATTAGCACCCTGTGCTCCTGGTCAATACTGATGTCATCTTCCATTAGCGGCAGGTCAGTCAGCCCCCTCGGTAATAGTTTTATAATGAAGACTAGCAAGTCTTTACCTTTGCTTCCTTCGGGGACCTGATACAACCTTAAGTTTTCCCTTGTCGCCCAGTTCTGAAGGTCCTTGCATTGTTCCATAAGTTCCACTGTCGTAGGAAGCCAGAATCCAGCATCTTGTCCATACTTTTAGTCGCAACTTCAATGCCCATGCTATCGCTAGTTGTATTGCTAGCAGGATTGTTAGCATTGGTTTTTGTCGATTCGCCCCCTCCTTCTTTGTTTCTAAAGTGGTATCTAGAGAGTCTATCGCCTGTTTTAACTTTGTGGTGTCGTTGGGCATGTTTTTTGCAGAGTTTAGTTAAAATGTCGTTTGTTGGGCAGGTTAATCAGCGGAGCTCAAACTTTTGCGTCCTACACCAACATGATGCCACCGGATGTCCCAGAATGTCTAATTTTCAAACATTGACACGACAACAGAGCAGTGTTTTCTAAAAGTTACATTTTGGAAGCAGTTTTCAAAAATGTTTCAGTGGCTCAGAGCACCGTTGTTGTGTAAACAGACACCCGAAACAAAATGAAAGTTTTGCATTTTCACTTGAAATCATTGCCTTGTCAAGTATGAAATGTTCTTGTCAGAAACAACTCGTTCTTGTGGAGTACGTTTCCACCTTCAGTGGGCACCACAACAGGCCAGAGCAAAAACAGAAATGTGTATAGACACTTAACATGAACTTTGCTTATAGATTAGAACCAGAACTAGTCACTACAAACAAAAGCACTACACAAACATGGGATCATCAACCTCTGATCGATTACCTAATCTTTCTTATCTGTTTTCATTTGAATAAGCATCCCAATATTTTTATATTGGGGTTGTACTTTTGTTTTGTCTGTTTATCTTTTATATAACTAGAAAATCCTCACTGAGATTAAAAATCTTTTTCAAGAGTGCTGGCCAAGACGAGCAGCAGTACATTAAGGTCCATAAAACACATCAAACATACAAAAAACATAAAAAATATATCAATACATTCAAAACATGCAAATTTGAGGGAAAAAAAAAACTAATATAAAGTCCAATATTCAAAACATCTGCAGACAGATGTCTCTGTCTCCAAGTCACTAATCAAGTTTTTAAAAGAGTCCAGTTAAACCAGGTTTTTGAGCTTCTGGGATTTTTGTCGTTTGTTCCAGGAGCCGCCAACCTGAAGGCCTTTCCTCCCGGTTCAGTCCTGACTTTAGAAACAGGCATCAAGAGCAGATCCTGTGACCGAAGATTATAATAGTCCGTGTTTCTGGGACTTTTGATTGCACGTTATGTGACATGATGCACAGCATACATAAGGAAGTTGAATTATTCCAGTAGATGCTCAAACAGTTCACATACACAGGACGATTATGAAATCCAAGTATTTTACATAAGAGCATTGAGTCAGCCCTACAGTTTTCAAGAGCAGCTTAGCAGGAGAACTGCTTATTTTCATGTTTCTTTTCTCTCTGTCCATCATCTCTCTCCTCTCTCTTACAGATTAGTGACCACATCAAGTTGACATAAAACCCGCCTGCTTCTGGAACTGCATCATTCCTTTAAAAAACACCAAAGAGCCAGAATTACTGGACACATGTCGCAGGTAATAAATACCCTTCATAGTGGTCAAAGCTTGTTCATAGAGTCAGTGGAACATTACACTGGTGTGTGTGTGTGCATTTGTATGTGCTTGTGAGTGTGTGAGTGTGTGTGTGTGTGTGTGTGTGTGTCTCTGTGAGAGAGATTGCTGATTGCTATTCATTGTGACTCCAAGGTCTTTCTTTTTTTATACATGAGATATAAAAAGACAATTGAAAATATCTAATAAGCACAACTGCTTTTGTTTTTATTTACAAACAAAAAAGATGCTTTTGAAAAAAAAAAAGGCATCAAGGAAACAAAGCAACTTTCTAATTGTCCAAACTGACTAAAACAGAAGAAGATTTTAAGCAAAACATGAGAAAAGGAAGAAGCTCATTCCCAAAAGGCTCAAGGACAAGGTTTTTACCCAAGAGCTGAAAAATTCTGTATTTTCCAACTTATTTATATTCAGGTTTTATCATTTCAAATCAATGTATCTACAGACAATAGCAATGGTCACTTATGCTTCTTTTTTTTCTATTTTTTTTAATGGCCTGAGTCATTCAGTGTACTGCTTCACTTTTTAAGGTGTTTGGTTGTAGAGGATATTCTTTTTTACATGATTTCCTGTTGAACTAATTCCAAAAAGTTGGAGACTTTTCATTGGGCTGATTATTATTACTGTTGGAACATTACATAGTTAGTATAGAGTGTTTCTTTTCCCTTTATATGGTGCCTCATTTGTAAAGAACATACATTTGAGGGATGAACAGAAATGGAAAAATCTGCCAAATTGTTTATGACCATATCACCCAGGTTTTTATTGACATTTAACGCTTGTTTGGTTGATTTGAATGATTAAAATATGAAGAAATAAGAATAATAATGAAATCATCTAACAGGCTGGATCGTCAGCTGCCTGTGCAGAGAGCAGACTCATCCTGCTCTTCAACCAGCTTTTGTTGGATGTCAGCTAACGTGGTTGTGATGGTCACTCTGATCGCCGGAGTGGATCCTACAAGTGTTCGCTGGGGTTGACGTCAGGACTGCTGCTGGACTGTTTCATCCTCGACACTCTCAAATTCTGGAGGCAGTGTCAGTTAAAGATAGGATAGGGTTGAGTTTGATCTTCAGCTGTGAAGACATGAGTTTTCCAGCGATTGGAGAATGGTGCAAGTCAGACATGTGATTGTCGGAACATGGGAGCTCCTGAAGCTTCAAAGAAAAGCCGATAGAAACAACACAGCAGATGATATTTATCAATGGAAGAGATTTGGCAAACTCTGCTAATCATACCACAAATGTATGTATGTTTGTTTTTGTTTTTTTAAATGTGGTACCATTGCAGAAATAAATGAATAGACTTTCCAACAGCTAAAATTTAAGACAATAAAGACCATCATTACAAAAAACAAATATTGGATTAATCACAAGTTACCTTATTGTGCCTAATTTAGGTGGACAATTCACATTCCAAGCGTGAGGACTGGATATATTGCCACGAGGCAACATACTTTTTATGTCAGATTTTCTATTGCAGAGCTCATTTGCTGCAAGGTCATTTTACGCGAGTGGAAGAATCTTTAAATGTGAAAAAGATTCTTAGGTTTACCTTTTTAAAATAAGAGCCCATGGAAAGGTCTGTCATAAGCAGCTTAAAACAAACCAGTAATCATGTAAAACAAGGCAAGGTAAATGTATTTATAGAGCACGGGGCAAAAGAAAAAAACCCCGCTCTGTAGCATATTGTTCTCTGCTGCATGTGTGTGTGGTTTCATTACAATAACAACCAACAGCACCTACTTGTGGCCCAACATGCTAGATATATCATTTTCAGCATTTCTGCCGTTTCAGTGTAAATGGAACTCATTATCACGTTACCCTTTAAATGTGAAACTTTCCTGAAATGAAAATACAGAAATTACACATTTTAACTTGAAAGGAAGATCTCTCTCTTCTCCTCCCGCCTGACAGCTTCAACACATCCACCGTCTCTCCTTAACACATGCTCACTTCATCTCTGAACCTTCTCTTCCAAATGAAGTGTACTATTGGGGCATCTATTGTGATAAATAACTCGTCAATTTTTTCAGCTGGAATGGTATAAAATATAACTGCCTTAAATTCAAAAGATGACTAGAAGATTTCCTTAGGGCCTTTCCACACGAGAACACGTTCAAGTATTTGAACGGTAATCCACATGCGTGGCGTTTTAGAAGCTTGAAAAGTGTTTAATACAAAAAACGTGTTCCTGAGTGGAGACATTTTAAAACGCCGCTTCAGCTTTGATGTGTTGACAGACATTTGATTCAAATGATCATCACGTTACCTCTCGAGCCAATAACCCCATGACCCTCTGCACGACGTCACTTACAAAAATTGTGACAGCATGCTCCGCATGGAGCTGCAGAAGCTACTGATGCTATTTGGTTTACAGTAATCGGCCAGATATTAGGCTTGTCAGTTTGTCAGTTCTTTGCATGCTCCATCTTCTTTTCCGTTTTTGGTGTACTTCTGTGCAGACCTACAGTGGCGCCATACTTACATAATCGAGTTTATGGTGTTTATTATGTCATTTGCACACTGAACCTGACCAGTTAAGAAGATTTTGTAAATAGGTTGGATGCTGTAAGACATCCTATATCTCCAAAATGTGATAGAACAATCATTTAAAAGAATACCTGGTAATTACTTGCCTTCATAAAAATAATTTGTTCAACCAGTTTAA
>OMNM01001461.1:0-14596 GCA_900302745.1 Parablennius parvicornis
GCACGCTGATGCACAAAGAAATACAGGAGTGTGTCAGCAGATTGAAGCCGCTGTTCCTGACTCAGTCGTTGTCGTAATTCAGTCTAAGAGTAAACAAACAATTTTGTGGCAAAGTCTTTAAACAAGTCATTGTTCTGTGATGCGTTTTAAGAGGCTTTCTGCTCTGCACAGTCGGTAAACATCTTCTTTCTTTGCGGAGTTCCTCGTCCTGATATTTGTTCTCTGCAGACTTACCTGAGTCCAAACACTGACAAAGAATATCCAGATGAAGTCCAAGTCAAACAGGCTTCCAGCAGCAAACCGGTATGTGTGGTTGGGATTGGGTGTGTTTGTGACCAAATTACTGGACACCACATTGTTTCCTCATTGGAAGCACATGAGACGCCATGTGTGCTCTTGGACGTTCATTTGTGTTCTCATGTGTCTAGATTGTAAAAATGTAATTGTGATTGGCAGGGCGGTCTGAAGGGAGTAATGAAGGGGTTACAATTCAAGTCAACCCCAAAGGTACGAAGCACCGTAAGTGTTGGTGTTTCCTGCTGGTAGTGGCTGCCTTGCTTCAGTTTTCTTCTATTTGCTACATTTCCTATGGTGGTGGTAACTGGACAAGCTTGTTGAATTCACTTTAAGTTTCTATTATATTCTGATTGTGGAATGTTTCAGGATTTTTGTTGTTGTTTCCTATTATGTTTGATTACTCAAATCGAGAGATGTGACAGGCAATGAGGAAAGTCGACGTCTGCTTTAACAACTTTATTGAGTTACGACAAAAGAAAGAAAATCGATGGATGGAGTTTGCAATCGTGTGTTATCATAACCTGATTGAGATCGGTAGATATAAAAACAGGAAAACAATCACAACTAAGATTTTTCTTAACTCGTCTTTCAGTGTTAGAAAGTTAGTTAATGATAATTCAGATCATACCGAGCTCATCGGCTAATCGGATCAATAGAACCCAATTCCTCTGTGATCCTGCATGCTACAACAGTCTCCCATAAAGTGTTGCTGTTCAAAGTGTGGTAGGAGGATGTCCAGCACTCGCACAACTCAAACTGAAGCGTATTTTCTGTTTTTAATGTGTCTCAATTGCACCTACATTAAATTTTGCTTTCTAAACATGTGTTTCAATAGAAAGATTAGTAGATAAAGTCGTTTTACATTCATTGGGATTTTTTATTTCCCTTCCCAGAGGAGCCTCACTCCACATTTTAAAAATGTGGTGCTTATAATTCTTTTTTCACTCTCATTTTATCACTGCAACACAAAGTTACATCAGGACGTTTTTTTTTTCATTGTTTAATTTGCAATAGAATGGAGTCCGTCACAGTCACTCATTTACACACACACGGCTATCATGTAAAGTCGGGAGCAACTGTAGGACACGGATCCAACTTCCAACATTGTAATTTGAAGACGTCTCACTCTACCAACTGAGCGACCGCTACCAACACCACAAGCCCAACCCAGACTTGAACTGGGGACATTCCTGTGATGAGGCAATAGTGCTAAACACTGCACAATTGTGCAGCCTTGTCAGGAGTCTATTCTGCTGTTATTATATATATATGCTGTATATCTATTCTCCTGTTTACACCACGGCTTGTAGCTTCTAACGTTACTGCAGTCCCCATTTGAGCGACTTCCACTTGACTTCCACTTGACTTGACATTTGAGCGACTTCAAAAGTCAACACTTAACCAGATTCGACACCGGGGAACAGAAGTGTTTGACTTTTTCTTTTTAAATACCATTACACGGTAATTTGTTTTCCCCCCCAATAGTTTGCCATACAAGCTGAACAAGACAATTCAGCTTAAATTATTAGAACTAACAAGATATTAACATTTTGATCAGTAAATGTGTCTCCTTTATATGCTTCTACAAAATATTTTAATTTGATTGACATTTCTGTTTTAAAACCAATACGATTCAAAAACTGTTAAAATGTGAACTTGGTCTTGTTCGTTTGTTGTCGTGTAAATTGATCTTAAGGTTTCAAATATGTCTGTCCAATATTAGATTCTCTTCCTGCCTGAGAGTTTTGAGGAATCAAAGAATGATCTCGTTGTTGTTGTTTCCTCTCTCAGACCAGCAGAGATCAGAGTCCCGATCCCCAGACAGAGGAAGCCGCCACACAAAAGGAACAGCCTGCAGAGAAAAACCTCCTCGAAAAGAATGCAGAACCCAAACAGGTACATTTCAACAATAGTGCATCAAAGTTCTGCTTCTGCTTTTACAAACACAATCATTCTATAGCTTTTTGTTAGTGTATCGTTGGCATCATAACGTGACAGATTTTAAAGCCTTCAAGAAAAAAACCCAACTGATTTTTCAGCAAACACATAACAGTTCAGCAGATCTCACATTTTGGGCCAAAACAAGTTGTTATTCTTTGAAAAGATGTTCCTATTTCTGCTATAACTATTAGAAACATTTTTCCTCCCAGGAAAAAGGAGGCTTCTTCTCTGGCATTCTCAAAAAGCCCCACAAATCAAGTGATGGAAAATCTCCACGGGTAAGACACTCTGAATCCGGCTTTATGATGTAAAGCAATGAAATGTAAATGAATGTAAATTTAACATGCATTCAGAAGTAGATGGCAGGTTCGAGACCTGCAGATCTGAAACTTATTTTTCATGAGAATGAATTGTGATTGACATCCACTCGGAAGCAAATAATTGAAACACTTTTTTACTCTTTTAATTTAGTTTAGACTAAAGGGTTCAGCAGATTTATAATTATTTTACTTTTCAGGCGAGCAGAGATCCGAGTCCAGAACCCCGTGCAGAGGAAGGAGGTGCAGAGACGGAGCAGTCTGGGGAAAAAAACAAGCATGCAGAAACCAAACAGGTACACAGAGACAACTGCACTTTCAACATTTGAGTTTCAACAAAAATTACAATGTTGTTCCGAAAAGTTTCACTATGCTGCGATATAGAAACATAATTTAAAGACAAAAATGTGGAAATATTTCTTTTTTTTTTTCCCATTTCTTCAGGACAAAGGAGGTCTTCTCGCCGGAATGTTTCGCAAAACACCCAAAGATAAATCTTTGTCTACGGCCGCGTCGGTAACCTCAACTCACCTTTATTCAGTCTGAGCTTGTGATTTTATAACATTGGCTCGAATTTTGACTCCTGGATCTGTTTGTGAGCAGATTAGCAAAGCAGACAGCAGCAGCGAAGAGAGTGATGAAGAGGAGAAAACAGAACAAACGCATGTAAGTCTCATCGTGACTTAAAGCATCGAAATGGCAGCAGAAGAGCAACGACTTTTGCGTGTGGATCTAGACTCTTCCACACTTCAAAACCTCGGACCTATTTATTTTATTCAGCTATTATTTTATATGAACCCGCCACCCTTTAAAACGAATGACAACAAATATCCTGAAAGACCTACATTTAGGTATTCAAATCTGTTTTTTATTGCTTTTTGCTGCACAATGTATAACTAGGGTAATGTACAAATCTACAGCTTTACAATTATGATCAAGAGAAAGAAATTTTTTTAAACACGTGATGCGACATATCAAGTTTTTTATCAATTATCATCATTATTATTATAACAGTCCTGAGCTGATTAATCACAAGTATGATGTCAAGCTTCAGAGGTCACTGAAATGCAGAAAAGTAAATAATGACGAGAAAAACCATCCAGGCTTTTGTTCTAGTTAATTGTTGTTTATGTGTTATGTTTAAATAAAACAATTTCTATACAGGAAAAAGGAGGCTTCTTCTCTGGCCTACTTAAAAAGTCAAACAAACTGGCAGCGGATGACGTGGCTGCACAGGTGAGCTTTCATTTCCCACAACAAAAGGTCTTTGAACACACTGATTGCAGGAAACGACTCATCTAAGATACCTGCACAGAATAGAAACTTTACTGCTACTTCTACTCCCCACCACCCTGAGTCTGATAAAGCAAATATGTACAGATTGATAAAAGGGTTTGATGATTGTTGCTGAATTCTGTTTTTTTTCCTTTCATTTCTTTTTTGGTGTTTCAGGATAATCTGAATCTTCCCAGTGAGCTGTCTGCCAGCAATGGCAGTCTGTCTGAAAACATCAACAAGGTGAGCTGCTTTGTGTTAAAATAGCAGGAGAAAAGATAAGATTATCCGTAATTACAATGTACACACAGAATTACAGTAGAGTGACCCGTCATTGACCTCAGCTTGGCAGAAATTACACCTTCAGAACTGGTCCATGTACCATGTCTGTATTTCAGGAAAAAGGAGGCATATTTAGCGGGATGTTCAAGAAGAAACCAGCAGAAGCTGCCGAAACCGATCAGGTGAGTAACTGTTTAAGAATCATATAAAACACGCTCGTCTATGTGCAGGTGTTAAGAGTTTGTCCGATCATAGCTTGGTGGTTTTGTGTTTCAGGATGAAGAGTCTCCGCATGGAGAGCTCTCTGGTAGCAAAGACAGTCTCATTGAAAACCAGCCAAAGGTTTGAATGTGTTTGTTTGGTGCATTTTCTGGAAAATCCTAAAGCGTGGTTGTAATGTAATAAGTACGTTCAGCACAACACAATTTGTCTGATGTCACCAGGAAAAAGGTTTTTTCAGTGGAATGCGACGCAAACCAGCGAAGACTCCTGGAGAGACAACTCCTGCACAGGTAATGACTCACAAGAAGAAAAATAAAATGCGTCGGTTTGGTTTGTGGTGAGCTGCTTTTAAAGAAAACTAATCTGTCTTGAATGTTGTGAATTGGAAGAATTAGTTATATACAGTGGCAGATTTTGCTATGAACGATGTGGGTGGTGGCTCAGGGCGCAATCTGTGAAGGTGCACATTGCGCACGAGAGGCAAAGAGAATTACCTTGTAACTGGGTATCTATATGACTCTACACACACACACACACACACACACACACACACACACACACACACACACACACACACACACACACACACACACACACACACAAAATAAGACATCCACACATTCACACACTTCTCACCTCCTTTGTCCTCTCACCTCCTTCTGTGACATGGAGATTTGTTCCAGCAGCTGCTCCTCCTCTCTTATCAAACCCTTCAGCATCTTATAGAGATGCCCAATCTGAGGAGGCTGCTGGCACACATCCACCTGCAGGAAGGAACAGACATTAGAGAGAATGTCATCAGACTAAACAGAAAAACTGATAGATAACATACATGTGTATGC
Source organism: Parablennius parvicornis (assembly GCA_900302745.1). Lineage (NCBI taxonomy): Eukaryota > Metazoa > Chordata > Actinopteri > Blenniiformes > Blenniidae > Parablennius > Parablennius parvicornis. The sequence continues at coordinate 5,177 of OMNM01001461.1, forward strand.
CAGTATTATGTGTGTGTTTGGTGTTTGTTGTGTTTTGCTGATTGTCTGTATGCTGTTTTGCATGTCTCTATGATGTCTGCTGTAAGTTGTGTATGTTTCTTGCATTGTTGTGTGTGTTGTATGTTTGTGTTATGTGTTTAAGTGATCTCTTTGTTCTTTCTTTTTTTCTATTTTTTGTCTTTTGGGTTAGTAAGAAAAAACTGTTTTATTGATCTGCTGTGTGTCTTGCATTCTGTGTGGTATGCGGTGTGTTTTTATATGTATGGATGTCTTGTGGTTTAGTCAAGAGTGTGTGGGGTTTTTTTTATAGAAATATATCTGTATTCATTACATTTCTTTCTTACTGTCAATTAAAACTACAAGCATGTTTTAATAAAAAGGAACAGTTGTACCATGATGATTACGAGGAAATACCGATATTTTGTCAATCAATTTAAAAAAATGTTCTCGTGTCTTCTTCGTGTCTTCTTCTTTTCCAGACACTTTAAGTGAATGTTTCCTGACAGGTATATGCTTTGATTCTTTTGGGAAAAAACGTTTTGCTCTTGATAAACTAGCATCACAAACACTGAGAAAACAGTGGTGCATTTTTAAATAAATATATTGTCTGTGTACCTGGAAGCATGACACCATGTCTGAGGTGAATTGTTCGGCCTTCTGCTGCTCAGTAGACTCTCTGGGTTTAAGGAATTTGGTCCGTGGTGGAATGAGTCGGTGGTCATTGCAGTGGTACTTCAACTCAATGCATCGTTCTGACAGTCCAAACACACGCTCATTCACATCCTCGTGTGCTGGTTTGGACACATTCCTATGGAAAAGTTCCACCACTCTCTGGCAGACACATACAGGCAGGAAGTTAAAAGACATTTACTGCCTGTTTTATTGTGGAGAAAACATCACGAGGTTACAAGGTTCCACTGAGGTGTTCAGAGCTGTTCTACAGGTAGCAGGAGCAGAACAATGGGGTTACTCGTGTCTTTACTTGCACAGGTCGGTCCTGAGGCTCCGTGCTGTCGTCGCTCTGCTCGGAAAATTGAACATGTGAGCTGAAAAATACGTGACGGTGGTACAGGAAGTCACTACGCCTCTCAAACGTCTCCATCATCTGGTCGGATGTCATCACTCTCTGCACCAGCTTATCAAAGCGCAGCCTGCTGAACTCCACCAGTTGCTCCCAGCCACTAGTCAGAGCCCTGTAGCTGTAGGCTGAGGACAGGGTGTGTGTTTGTTGCATGGTTCTCACACCTTGTGTTGATTGTGTGTCTGTGTTTTGTGTTTGTTGTGTATGTTGTATGTCGGTTCTCTGTATGTTCAATGTCTGCTGTGTGTATAGAACATGTCCTGGACACACACACACACACACACACACACACACACACACAAAATTATCTGCCATTCTGACTTTGACACTGACCTTTTGCTCCTGACCCTCTTACTCTGACCTTCTGATCTTCTGACGTCTGACTCTCCCTCCATCTCTGACTCTGAGATTCTTTGACAATCTGACAGTTACTCTGACTCACTCTCTGGCACTTTGACTTTCTGACTCTGACTCTCTTATTCTCTGACTCACTGACATTGACTGTGTGACACAGGTTTTTTATCTCTTGTGACTCTGATGCTGTAATAACAACTCTGCCTCTTGCCAACTGTGACCCTCTGTCTGCCTACTCTCTGCTTCACCTTGTTGATTTTCACCCTCTAAGTCTGAATCTTACTCTAATTATTTGATGCTCTTATTTTATGATCTGACACTAACTTGTTGATTCTGACTTTGACTCCAAGTTTCTGTGACTTTGTTTGACAGACTCTAACTTTGATTGTCACTCTGACACTCTCACTCTAAGTATGACTCTTTTTCTGGCTCTCAGACTGGAGCTCTTTCGCTGTTATCGTCGGACATTCTGACTCTCCGACCCTGAAGTTGGGACACTCTGATTCTCTTGACTCTGAAATAACGACTTTCTGCTTCTTTGAGTTTCAGATTATCAGATACTCCAACTCGCTGTCTCACCCTGCAGCCGTGCTTGCAGTCCTGCATGTTGACGTAGTAGTTGAAGTTGTTCCAGACGCTCTCAATGCCCAAGAAGTTTTGGTGGTCTGTAGGGTAGCTAACTCCTGTCAGAGGGTCAATGAAGAAGTTTTCCTTGATACCACGGCTCCCAGAAAGCACCAGCACCCAGCAGTGTACTCGCACCCCATGCAATGGATCAACAGGTTTCTCATACTGATCCTGGGAGAGAGGCACTGTGCTGGGATCAGGTGCAGCTTCAGCTTCCTGTCTCTTTTCTTCCTGCTGCCACAGATAGCGACTGTGCAGCTCTGGCTGAAGCGTCATTGTATATTTGCTTGCTTGTTTTTTCTGATCTGCAGGCACACTCTGCACACAAAAACACACACTATCACACGCGGAACACTTACCACACAAACATATTTGACACTGGTAGCTAGTCTGACCTGCACCACAGGGTCAAGCAGGGGGCAATCCTGCTGGCTCTGGTCCCGAGCGCACATTTCTTGGACAGCGTGACCACTGACACAGTATGCATCATAATCTGCTCCCAGAAGCAGGCTGCACAACAGGACAGAGAACTCCAAACAGGAGGCGCTTTGACGTCGGAGCACCGAAGACGGTGAGCGCAGCAGGCGGGGCTGTGAGACAGGACACATAAAACAACATGGAACAACACTCCATCTCTAAAAGGACATATAAATAATGTTAATGTTCACTAATACATCTAACACTTTTTCCACTGATTTAATATCCACCAAAGCCGTTTACGATTTATATTAGTCACATTGACCCATTCACACATTCACACATCACTAGAGGTTGCTGCCATGCGAGGCGCTCAGTCCATGCACCGGGAGCAGTGTAGGAACTTGCCCAAGGACTTCGACATATGACAAATGGGGGATCGACGACCCACTCTAGAACTCATCCATAACCGCCCAAAATGTAAACATTAATAGGTATACATCAACATGATATAGCAAAATGCAACTGCACCATAAAACTGCAGTATGCAACAGGTTTTAATTGCAATATACAACAGCTTCGTACAACTGCATCATACAACAATCTTCAAATGTCAATGTCCACCAACTTGCAAAAGCAAAACCCAAAAATGTTAAACAGCAACACAAAATAGGGAATAACACAGTATATGTCTGACCAACTCCTGCGGTGGATCCAAAGGTTCCAGTGACAGGAAGTCGGCCACAAAAGAGGCGCAATTGTTCCAATCTAGGAGCTCCACTACTCTGGGAGGAGACGGTCGCAGGGTGGTACACACAAACTTCTAAAAGCACAAAGAAAAAAACAGTCTGAGTTGCAGCTTTGTATCTTCTGTCCGTGTGTGTGTGTGTGTGTGTGTGTGTGTGTGTGTGTGTGTGTGTGTACACACCTGACCTTCCTAGACTGCTTGTTTGGGATATTAACGTGCATCGTGGGATTACAGCTGTGTCCTACATAATTGCTCCGGCACCAGCGTGGTGCGAAATATCAGAGGCCCTCTACTGAAGAGGGCAGCAGCAGCAGCGCCGGCCTAAAAATAGCAAGACTTCAAACTTCCTTTACTTTGGGTGGCAGAGTGTGTATCGCTGACCGTCCCTCCCTGAAGAGCCGAGCTTTAAATTCAGGGAAACCTGACAGATGAAGAAAAATGTGCGTGACACCCTATGACTCTATGGTGATGGGTAAGTTCAAATAAAGCGCCGTGTCTTTCCTCAAACGGCTCCGGAATGAGACTGGGATTCACATGCATGCGAGGCGCTCCTGCCGATTGGCCATCTATTATAAATGAAACAGCGCGGAGCAGCTTTATTGATTCCAGCCATTCAGCACACACTCAGCGGAGTCGGTCGGTGCCGTGCCTTACCTAAAGCGAAGTGGTTTTTGAAAGAGCTACTGGCTACGAGGACGGAGGTTCAGATGAGACAGACAGAGACAGAAAAAAAAGTGAGGGATAAATAAAGGGAGGAGTGGAGAAGAGAGAGGAGAGCGTGTCACTTGGTGTCACATTGTCCCTGCTGTTGTCGGCGGCCTGTTGAATTCATGAAAGCAACACAGTTTGGCACCACGATGAAAGCATTTTTAAACCAGAGTGAGGCTTTAAAAACACTGACGAGATCAAAACTGGGAGCGCAGCCTCCGTGTTTCTCCTCCTTCGCCCTGCACCGAGTGACACATGGAGGCGACGGCGATGAGCCGACAGTGCCATCAGTGAGAATCAGTGAAAATATTCGATGATCTACACACATTCACGACAGCATGCCGACACTCTGCTGCGCCACATGTTCATGCTACAAAGCTCCAGAGAACAGAAAGAGGTTACAGTGACTATCTGCTCTATCGTTTTCATGCCTTGCGAGAACATAACAATGTGGCTCAATCTTTTGTGACTTCCTCCAACCTGTTTTGACACTCGACATACCAAACCTCTTATTTCCTCTTGAAGCTGCTAATCTTTAAAAGACGTGACTCAAGTTTACAGCTGACTCATTTGGTCTGAAATCAGCGGAGGCCTTCTGATCGCGTCACACTGGATATAAATCAACGTTACTGCAACTACCAGCAGAAACCCGCACAACATACACTCATATATCTTTTCTTTTTCTTCCATTTTTGAGATATGGAGGCTTTAATAGCAGGTGTAGCTTGCCAAAGCTAGTATAGAAAAAAAAATGCTTGAGATCAGGATCAAAAACAGGCTGTTGATTTTTTTTCAGTGTTTTCGAGCTGGAAAACAGGTTCTTCTCTGCTATTTTTGTTTGTTATGTGCATTTGTGTGCCTGAGGTAACAGAAAGATAAAGTCTTCAGAGGTTCAGCAGCTCATTTCAGGATGCAAAAACGAGTAAAGAGAAGACAAAACCCTCCTTAGGAGAAAATCCTCACCTGAGGGTCGTGGGAGTGCGGGAAACGAGGGGGCGTGGCTCTGACCACCCAGTGATGACGACAGCGACCCCGGCCGCTGTCTTTCAATCCCACACATGGTGGGATCTGGAACAAGAAAGAGAGAGTACAAGTTGGAGCCAAAAGGAGATTATTTTTCCATAAAAGATCAACCTCTGACCTTTCAGAGGGGGGTCTCTGAAGCTTTGGGAGCGCGATGGCCGAGCGGTAAACACGTCTGTCCGCATGTCGGCGGGCGAGATGGCGGGCGCTCGATCCCAGGGAGGCAGCTGGGACTGAGACTGGAGGACGGGGGAGGGAAGGAGAGGGAAGAGAAGCAGATGGGAGGTAGAAGGAGAGACACAAAGACAGGCGAAGTGAGTCTCTTTCATCTTTTCTCAATAATTCATCTTCGGAGGCTTTGATGTGGGGAGCAGCCTGGACCTCCGTCAGCTTCACTTTACACAACGTGGACGTCAACGACCCGAGCTGACTTCCACACCTTTTGAAACCTCATCCTCTCTCTTTGACTCGTCATCCACTTCACGCGCGCGTTCACACTCTCACCATTGGCCGTGTGGATCTGGCATTGGGGGGTAAGTTATGGGCGGGACCCTGGCCTGGTAAAGGACCATGGGATAGAGGCACGGCCTGGACCCCCGGACTCCAAGGACCCTCCACGTCCCTCCGGTTTTTACTTTTGGAAAAATGCCTGGAAAACACAACATGTTAAGTCACTGCTTCAAAAAAGATTTGTAATCCAAAAATGTTTGTCTGAAAAAATTGTATTAGGATCTAATTAATGTTTTTTTTTTAAATTTTCTTATTAATTTTATATTTATATTTAATATACTAGTTATCATTTATTATGTTTGAATATATTATTATGTTTTATTTATTGCATTATTTTCTATATTTTTAAAAATCATCTGAATTTACGCATCTATTTTGACTAAAAGCCGTAACACAGCAAATCAGCAACAACTTCAGCTGTGATCTCACCTTACACATCTTATCTTACACTCATATGATCGAACTCATATCGTCAGAAAATGAATAATTATTTTCACCTTTTACAAATCGATTAAAAAAAACATTTATTGATGAAAAATTCAGACTTTGAGAGAGCACAATGAGAGGCTACACAGTGGTGTCATCATACTATAAGATGAATAATTAAATAGGGAATACTGAATTACAATACATTAATAATACATTTTGGGATGTTCGACAAAACTGCTCTGTTTGAAAATATTGAACGTAAGGTGATATGCTCAGTTGGTTATTTAGAAATGAAATTTTCTGCTTGGCAAGATATATTGAAGGAGCATGGACAATGAGACTGAAAGCTTTGTAACCTGACTCTTGATTCTGATGAATGTTTATATTATACTGACTGTCGTACAACTCCATGTGGGCTGGGCGTGTATGTGCATGACACTAAAATAAAAACTATTCATTCTGCACATCATGTGTTGTTATGAGGTTGTTTAGAGTTTCTGTGACACTTTAACACGCTAATTCATTGACCCAAAGCAAATACTTCTTCTTACTGCACCTGTGCTGCCTCCCACTGAGTGCTGATTGGTTAAAACAGGTTGATTCAATCGCAAGCACAGATAAGTCCCGATTTGCACCAAAATGTGAAACGAATCAATAAAGAGTCCAAAGACAATCAGAGTGTTTGTGAACTGCAGCCTGTTCACCTCTGGGCCTCGGCCTCGGCCGCTTGCATCAGCTCTCTATGAAACAAGATGAGGTCACATTCTCACCATTTTTTCTTCTCATATTTATCCTGAAGGAACTCTTTGAATTTCTGCGAGTCCTTCATGTCGGCGCAGCCGTCCGCCTTTGGGTCGAACACGCACAGCCAGGTCCTTCTCCCAACCTGAACACACACATTTCACAGGGGGGAAAAAAAAAAAAAAGAAGCTTTAAAACACACAAACACAGACACACACATGCCGGATTAAACAGAGAGCGTCAGAGTCTAATTATGTTTAATTATAGTATAAGAATCGAAGCACAATCCATTTTTTGCGCGATGACATTTCGCCTCGGAGAATCTCTGATAAACACAAACAGATTGTCTCATCAGTGATTCATCTGGTGGACGAGTCAAAGAGCGCAGCAAACACGTATCGCCGCCGGTGATTCACCGTCAGCCGGATCGCTCGTTCAGAGGCTGACGAGGAGAAAAACCTGAACGACAAACACCTCTGGCTCTCTGCACGTCACGCTCAACATTCTCTCACACACACACACACATACACACAACCGGCTAATAAAACACTCCAGCTGTGTGATCTAAGCTCAGGAGTGGCCGCTGCCTACGCCAGTGATTCCCAAAGTAGAGCCTCATTTTCACATCCACTGCATGACTTCATAGCAAATGAAGAAAACTCAGCCTGACCAATTGCTTTGGATGTTTGAGGTGGAAAAAAGATGCTTCACTGTTAAAAACAGGACAAGGTTCCGGTTGATTAGCAGAAAAGAAGTTTGTGAGATGGTTAATGAAATGCCAAAATATATGATGACTGTAAGAGTGTTTACTCGCGTCGGGGTCGACGGGTGCTCAAGCTGAAACCGACTAACAGAGGGAGGAGGCCGGTCAGTCGCCCAAATCCAAGTTGCTGAACTCGACTCCGCTGCACAGTCCCGACAGTGAGACTAGAATATGATCCGCTGAGCAACAGATGTCCCATTGTGTAATATATACTGTAAATGTTGGGACACAGTGGTGTAGTGTTTAAGCACGATTGCATCACAGTGAGAAAGCCCCTGGTTCAAGTCCTGCTTCATAAATGTAAATGTTGGATTTTCTGTTTTTCCTCTGTATCTGCTGGTACCATAGTCACCATGGATGAGCTCCGACAACAATAAGGTTGATTATTTATGGTTGGGTGGAATATATACAGTACATATAAATAATAGGAGAATGTCACCTACGAATAAGAAAAAGACACGAGAAACCTTTTCAGGAGCATAAGATATAATCACTACAATTGTTTTGTTCGGACGATACAGAAGAAAAATCTCATGTCTAATCAAGTGTGTTCAGTGTTTCATGTTTATGCCTTTTGTTTCATGGACTTCCTCGAACTTACCTTTTCCCTATCATTTCAGACCTGACGTCTTCACCACTGTGACCGTCTAGTAATTTGCCTTTTGTTTTTGAACGCTGTGCCAAATAAAAGACTTATAAGGGAATTACTACGGGTTTTGAGTCATGCATTTGACTCCACCAGTTTTGTGCCTGAGGCCTTAACAAACACACACAAAGCATAAATGTTAACGTTCACATGTCATTGGGAAAAGGTTTGAATTGATGTTAGAGATACACCTACCATTAACATTTGTACATACAAAGGTCCTGAGCTCAGAGAGGAAACATGATGATTTTTGTGGGACAGAACGAGCTGCTCCTCTTGTCTCCTGGCACATTGTTGTGCCCAGCAGAAGCTTTCTTCCCCCAAAAAAGAAAAGAAAAGCCCAACCACAAAGACGGGTCTAAACGGTAGAACTCCAGGGACGTTTCATATTTCATATAAGAGCCAGGTAGAGACCATTAATCCTCAAAACACCTGCGACCTCGGGTGACCACAAAGTATCGAGAACATAGAACTGAATATAGTTTGCTTAAAAATGTTTTCTTATCAAGACAATGTGCTAGAAAACATAGTTTCAGTTGAAAATATGTCTTTAAAAAGGTTAAGATACGTTTATAGACTCAATAGGCATCAGAACTAGTTGCTTATATTCCAGCTATCGGGGAATATGCCATATCCTCGCAACATGGCAAGTTCGCTGTTGTTGAGGAGCAGAATTAAAAACATGGCGAAAGTTGCACTTTCATTCACAATGAAAGTGCAACTTCACACCCATGGGCAACACTATGGAAGAGCAAAACTCACCCAAATGGTAGAAAACAACAATAAAACACTGTTTATACTGACATGTCACAACTGAATGAGTTAAAACTTGTGGGAATTCCCACTTTAAAAGGGAGGACCTGTTACAAAATCCCCAAAGCAGCTCATATCTTCATTCCTGGGACGACTGGAATACACCGTAAAGTTTAGAAAGCATCTTATTTTGGTTACATTTGGTTGTCATTTTTTAAAGTTTTGGCCATCAGATCTACTTCCTAGAGGTTTTGTAACTTACATAAATAAATAATAACAGGTGCATCATCTCCGGGCTGTGCTCTCAAGGGAAACCCCAAGTGGACTGTCACTCACCTCGTTGCCATGGTTTTGAAGAAATTCCACTTCCTGTTGGGAGAAAGTCGTCATGGAGATAGACTTGACTCTGTGGGGAGGGTTGAGGCCTCTCCTGGGACACAGACGAGACACGGGGAGGGAAATAAGAAAATACACACACACACACACACACACACACACAAAAACTTCAAGATTTGCAGTCTGGAGCAGGTGGAAGAGGAAACATCTGTGTGTGACTGTGAAGCTGAAGGGGAGATTCTCTTGAGGAAGAAAGGTGCCACACACACCCGGATGTGACAGAG
>OMNM01001462.1:0-13209 GCA_900302745.1 Parablennius parvicornis
AAACAAAGAGGATTTTCCAGCCGCACTTTGTGAGGATTTTGTTCCAGATTTTTCCAGAGAAGAACCGAGCGGGGAAACTGCTCTCTTCCGTGAAGAAGGTGAGTTTTGTGAATCCAGTTTGTTTTCCTGCCGCACACTTCCTTCATGTCCGGAGCATCAGACAAACTTACATTTTCCTCTTTTTTAACGCTCTGTTTTTATATTGTGTTTTTTTGTTTGTTTGTCATTTTGTGTATGTTTTTTTTTCTTCTTCTATTTCTGACACCCAACATGTGCCCCTTTATAGTTGGTGTTCGCTCGCAGTCTCGCCTCATGACGGACCCTGGTTCGAGTCCAGGTTGGACTTTCCGTGTTTAGTTAATTAGCTTCCTCAGATTAAAATAAATAAGTTAAAAACAATCAAAATATGTATAGATACTTTCTTCTCTGAACAATGAAGCACCTGAACACCTTTTTGAGTGTCTTAACTGTTTTAACTGCATCCAAGAAAAAACAAACGAGACAGTTGTATTAGAGGACGTTTGGCACAGTGGGGTAGTTGTTAGCACCCTTTGGGGTTTTCTGCTTGGAGTTTGTTCTTCATTTGCATCAGTGGGGGTGTTTATTCCACTCCTCCAATCCAAACACATGCCTTTGAGGAGAATTCAGAACTCCAAATGTGATGAATGTGAATGTGCGACCAGTGTTTGGTGTAAACTGATTGGCTCCAGCCCCCTGTCGCCCTGATTTGGGTGCAGCGATTAGAGAAGATGGATCTTCGTCCCCAAATCCTCCGGGGTTTCACTGCCTCCCGTCTTTGTCTTGGTCCTCCGTCTGATGACAGAGGAGATGTGACAGCTGATCATTAGTGGTCATTTCCCGTCGGTGCAGGCCAGCCTGCCGGCTCCTGCCTCTACAAACAGTGCCAGCCGAGGGACCCGTCTGCACCACCGCTATCGGGCCCAGCGGACGGTAATGGCCTCTATTTGTTTTACTGATGAGATAATGACACCCTGTTGTACCATGAAGCGGCTCCTATTCTCCCCCCGCGCTGCAGCCCTGTGGAAAAAGGCTGGCTTCACTCCGCCGGAGGATGCCGGCTTCTTTTGGGGAAACGACTGTCACGATCTGACAGCAGGTGCGGATGTGGGATTCAGTGTCTGGTCCTGCTCTGATGATTCTGAGCTGTTTCCACTGAGACGCATGCAAAGAGAAGGTTTAGCTGTGATTACGTGTTGTCGTTCACACGCAGACAAAGATCCAGTGATGAAGTGTTTGAAATGAAACCCAACTGAAAGGAGCTTGTCGTCAGAGTTGGTGAGCCCGCCTCTTTGCCTGCAGATATCCCGAGCTGCACAGTAAACACAGAGAACATGTGACTGGATTTAACCTCAGGCTTAGGCGAGAGTTCAAGAAAGAAGAAAATCATTTCTCAGCAGGCCGAGTCAGTCCATGCTATGCATCCTATAAGTACAGCGACAATGTTCCTCAGCCGTCATGTGATTTAGGAATTTGTTTGATGTCTTTGGGGATTAAAGGACCAGAGTTTACAGCAAATGAGTAGTCTTTGCTTCAATCCAGAGCAAAACTGAACTAAAAGTTCTGTTTTGTGGCTGGTTTTAGTTTCTACTCATTTACACTCTTATCTATTCCTTCCTTCAGAAATCATCTGAAAAGTTCCAGTTTCACCCCACGTCGGATTGACTTTTAAAATTCTGCCATAATAACTTTTACATTTAAAGTTTAAAGTTTTTAAGTGTAAAAGTGTAATCTGTGTTTAAAGTGTAATCTGTTACATCTTGTGTCAGCGTTCTTTACTCTTAAGAGATCTGTTTGAAAAATCGAAGTTTTCTTTGGAATTTTAACAGTTTTCTTTGCGGTTTGGCCGGATTGGAGCCTCTCATGGGCCTCATGTTTGACCTCGCCTCTCATATCTAACAGGATTTGGCACGTGCAGTACCTCTCATAACCACAAGCTGCTGTCGATTTAGGATATCTCCAAGATCCGAAACTGCCAGGAACAAGTAATGTTGAGCTCTGTAGTAAAATATTTTAAGGAATTATTTGACCATCAAGTCAGACGAGCTTCATCAAGCTGTAAAGCATTGAACTTCTCAGTACCGTCAGAAACACGATGATATTAAAATACTGCTGGATATTAAAATCTAAATTGATCTTAGACAAATAGTTCAAGTCATTGTACATTTTAATGGTAAATCCAGGTCTTTAAATGGTAAAACCACTGTTTTCTGCTTTCAAAAAGTATATATTTACTTTCGCTGCACTCAACTTTTCTTGTTGTCTTTCATTTGGACAGAATCACAACAAAGATCTGCCGTCTGTAATACAATTTGTCAAAATGACAGATAGCTGTAAAAGCCTTCTGTCAAAACAAAAGAAGGAGAGGTCAGTGATGCAAACAGAATTGGATCAGTGCTATTTTTGTTTAATTTTTTCTTTTCTGTTTGTAAATACAGCAAAATATATATTTTCCAGCAAAACTAATATTAGATTAGCATTAAAGGAAAATAACAACATATGAAAATAAATCAAATTCTGTCCAGGAACAAGGCCAGAAAGTTGTAGTGATTTGTTGGGATGTTTTAGGCCTAAATCACTGCATGTTTCAGTTATAAAACATAAACCTTGTCTGGGAACACAGATTAAAAGTTAAGTTAAACTTCAGTTTCATGTTAGGATGAAACCAGAACCAGAACCAGAAGCAGCCGTTTTTCTCTTTGAAGATTAGTGATGTGACGCAGATGAGGCTCCTCCTGGGTAGAGTTGGCAAGTTCTTCCTGTGGATGTGTATTAATCATGCATGGGACTGAGTCTGTACATACTGGGTGGCAGACACACACACGCATACACACACTGCAGTGTGGACGGATGGGTTTTTGTGAAGATGATGTTATAATTCATGTGCAGCCCTCCGTGCCCACACTTGTCATTTTCCTGACCCTCTGATGTGATTACTGTGAATATAAACTCCTCTTCCAGGCTTCGTTAATCCCTCAGTAATGATCCTCCTCTCCTGCTGCTGGTGAGACACATGAGATGTGTATCTCCGTCCGGCTCCGGAGGCCTCCATCCCTTTCAGTTAAAAGCCGAGCGAACTGACTGGCCTGACCACTAATGGGTGTTGGAGCCCGGTCTCCACGGAGACGTGTCCCAGTGTGGAGAGCCAGCGGCGGAGCCGCACCGATTGATCAGCTTTGTGCGCATTTGAAAAGGAAGACAAGCTCCTCCGCTCTCCCTTTTTCACACCCAGTGCCGCCTGGTTGCTCGTTCTCCTCCCAATGTTTGCATGGCCTGACGATAAAAGCCTTAATGGCAGGTAATCTCATACCTGACCCATCCCCCCCCCACACCTCCACCCCAACCTCCCGGGAGAGATCACCCTGAGATGAATGGCGATAATGAGGACAGATGGTGGAGTTTCCCCACAATCTGAAGGCTCTATTCTCAGATCCTCCAAATGAAACTTTGATTGTTTTTTTTTTTTGTGTGTTTGTTTCCAATCCAATTATGATCGAGCAAAGCGAATTCGATCTCGGATGGACATTTCAAACATCTGTTCAAGGATTCCCTGTAAAAAAACATTAATCTTGCAGCCTTGCAGTCTTAAATTGTAGTTGTCCCTCCTTTTGGTTTAATTTAATCTAAAACAACCAGGCGGAGAAGAAATTCGATATTAACAAGATGCAGGGATGGTGCTGTCTTTTTTTGGCCTCACTGAATGTGGATACAAGTAGAGTTGACAAGTACGGTGTCCCAGAAAGGTCAAATCAATCAAGCTTACAACACATTCACTTCGGCTGTGGTTGTTCTAATCATATTGTGGTTTTTGCCTTGTCATGACCCGGAACACAGAAATATGTCCTGTATAGTGATGGGTCCCCCCCCAAAAAAAATTTTAATATAATTTTGTTTTTGGAATTATGAATGATTCACATGTTCTCTGTTTGTGTTGGTTTTCATTAGATGATATGGTTAACTTAGTTACCTTTAATTGGCCTTAAGGCCAAATGCGTGTGTAAGTGATTGTGTGTCTCTTTGTTTGTCTTGCAGTAGATTGGTGAACTGTCCAGGGTGTGTCCTGCCTTCATGGCGGCTCTTATGACCCTAACTTGAATTACAGAGAAATAGAAGATTAATGGATCTAGTTGCTATTCATCGAGGCACAAACTCGCTGACTTTTGATCCCCTCAAACGGTTTACTTCGCATTCTGTTTCATTTTTCTACGAGAAAACCGCAAAAACGGAACTGGGTCTTGCCCTGGATGCGTCTTCACGTTCAAGTCATGCCTTTATTCTCCATTGGGTGGCAGCGTTGTTCCTTGCCTTTATTTCATAGCGCTATTTATTTGACATTTTAAAGTGAAAAATTGAGAACTTTCATTGCTTTTAGGGTCTGTTTACTTGACAACTCTGCCTACAGCGCATGATTTTGCATTATCTTATTCTTCTGCTGCTTCTTTGAGCGACTCAATACACCATCTTGTGGTGCACAGTGGTACTCAAAAGACTAAACGGACTCCGGCCAAGTTGGAAAACTTTCAGATTTTGGTATATACTGTATACCAGCAGCACATCACAAAAATGTCTTTGTAGTAACACCTTCAGTATTGCTTTGTCTCGTTCTGCTGATTATATGAGGTCACATTAGTCCTGCATTCAGAAATTGAATGTTTAACCTCTTTTTGGCCACAGTTAAGTTTTTCCAACCACTTAACTTGCTGCATGTTTCCTGCTGAGCTGCTTCCACTCAGTGGCAATGACTGTGAGCTGAGGTTTCAACACATTAAACCATAAAAGAACCGATGGCCGCTTCGCCCAATGTTTCTGACCTCGGTCGTTCTCAGTGATGGATCGCTGCTGTGGAGCAATTTCTAGCAAATGCTTTATACGACTGCAATCATTTTTTTGATTGATTTCACCGTCTCCTCCGCTCTGCAGATGGCGTCCAACGACTCGCGGCTCCAGCAGCAGCCCTCGCAGAAGGACGCTGCCGACCAGAACTTTGACTACATGTTCAAGCTGCTGATCATCGGCAACAGCAGCGTGGGGAAAACCTCCTTCCTGTTCCGCTACGCCGACGACTCCTTCACCTCCGCCTTTGTCAGCACCGTCGGCATCGACTTCAAGGTCAAGACCGTCTTCCGCAACGACAAGAGGATCAAGCTGCAAATCTGGGTGAGCCGATTAAAAGTGGAATTAGTTTTTGTTTAAGCTGGTAAAATTTGAATGACTCAAAGAGCTTTAGCAAAAAAAAAGGATATTTTCTTTACGTAGATTCAGTTAAATATAGAGAAAAGCCTCAATCAAATGTGGAGAATGTCTGCCTCGACTGCTTGAGGTTCGGTTTAATAAAAAAAGAAAATGAACAAAAGTACAATTGAAAAAAAAAAAATGCTGTGTTTTATAGACTAACAGTGGACCCGTCATAAAAATACATCATGAAAAGAAAAACAAACTGGTGTATGACATGCATTTATATTTCCACTATTTATTTACCAGTAATAATTTATGTGGCAAACGCCAGCCTGAAAGAAATAAGCCACACTTTAGAAGTGCACGGTCTCATTTCACACAACTCTACCTAGTTATTGACTCTTTAATAATTTGAAAAGATTGCAAAATAGCCTCAACAATATAGACTACTTTTATATCCTTGCACAACAACAAAGAGTAAAAAAAAAAAAAACACAACATCCAAAATCTTACTATGTATGATTTTCATTTTAAATTCTGCTGGGTAGCTTTTTGTTGGTGGAATTCTTCTTGGGTTTTGCTTTAAATATGGTAGAGTGGACGTTTTACAAGTCACTTGCAGCCAAACAACTAAAAAATGGTTCTACGGTGTTTGTTTACACGGAAACGCTGAAAACTAAGTAGTTTTCAAGCCGGGCCACTAGTGGGTGCTGTTTGTTGTTTAGAATGAAACTACACCCACATGTGCACAAAGAACAATAGGCTATAAACATTAACAATGGGAGCAGACAGACATTTGTATGGACAGATGACCAAGTTGTATTGTTACAGTGACAGGTGTCAAAATAAAACTACCAAGTCCCAGGAGAATATGGACGGTCAGACATGACACTCTGGAGGCCGCCATTTTTGTTATTGTCTACTGACTCATGCATGTGCAGAAGAAATGTTTCTTCTGGCCTCGGTGTGCATGCACATTAGCAGCATTTCAGAAAAGCTGTGTTATCCCAGATTTTCTTGAAGAGTTTTCTAAAAGTTGCATTTTTCCCAGTTATCATGGAAGTTGTTGTGTTTTCAGTGGCTCTGAGCACCGTCATCGTGTAATTGGACCCACAAAACGCAACAAAAGTTTTCCCTTTGTCTAAACGCAGCCTAAATCTATAGAAATGTAACTAAGAAAATGGTTCTTAGTTAGCTGAGCTAGGCCAAACTAAAACTAAATGCTTTATCTAGGAAAGTCCGACTCAAAAGAAGAGACTGTGCTAACAGCCTGAGCTCAGACAAAGAAGTGGGAATTTTGGAATAGCTATAAAAAAAATTGGAATAGCTATAGAAACTTCCTCGAAGCCAGCTCTGTATGAACAAATAGTTTTTATTGAGGCAGAATGGTGCTAACTCTCACATTTTATGGTGCCTTGTACTGAAGCGTTTTATACATAGTTTTGGATTATAATCTGGATTTCACATCAAACTAATGGAATTTTGATACCTACAGCCTATTTTCATACTGCTTATCTTTTTCCCTTGTCCGTCTACACTAAACATCCTGGCTGTTATTGTTTAGAAAAGAGGAAGCTCCAATGCCTTTGAGATCTTTGTGCTTTCTTCGTATCTACAGGGTAAATGGGGCCATGAAAATAGAAAGTCAGTATATGAGGAGCTTTCTCAGCCCCAGTAAAATGTCAATGACGAACCATGAAACCTTTAACAGATACTCAGCTTGTCTTACACTTTGAGTTTGTGCAAGCTTAACCTGGGAAGTATGCAACCTGGAAAACTTCCTCATAGTGTTCAAGCACATTCTGGATCGTCTCTTCTTATCAGACATCTACTACACATGTGAAAAAAAAATGTGTCAAGAAGATGAGATTACAAGGGTTGATTTGAGGTTTTAAATGTCAAAAGTCAACATGGAAACATTCAAATCTGCTTTTGTTTATTGGAACGGTGTTGAAATGTGGATCCTTCCACATAAAAACACGATTTATCTTCATGTGTTCAGCCCTTTCTAAAGCTGCAGTGTTTGACAGTTCGTATCATCACTTCACACCCTCAAAGTTCCTCACATTTCTTTTTTTTTTATTCTTTTGAACCTATGCACAATTAAAGCATAGGTTTCCAGGAAGTAAGAATACTTTTTAGACAAGCAACAATAGTACTCCTCAGTTCATGGGAACAGTTGTGTAATGGGTTTTTTTTTTTTTTTTTTTTTTGCAGCTTCTGAAAGAATCTTTGTGAAATTTGAAAGAATAAGTTGACGTCATCGTCAAACCTTTAGCACAAAGATTACTTTCAAAACAGAGCTGCTGGGAAGTAATAGTTTTTAGAAAATCTTCACAAATAGATGAAACAATTTCATGTCATCACAATTCTTATGAAAGGTACTTTTTGTACCATTTGGATGTGAAAGTATTAGAAATAGGATAATAAAACATCAGTCCTTGAAAAGAAAATTACAAATAGAAAATGCTTCATAGTATGTGATGCTCTCCTGTTTTCACCATTTTGAGAAAAAATTATCAGAAATCAGAAAGTTCTGAGCATTTAGAACGTACAGATTATTTGTTGATATGAAACCATCAAGAAGAAGAATTAAGCTGAAATCTTTTGAGGGAATTCATTGAAATAAATTTCTACTCTTGGTATTTAAAAGATCTTTCAAAACTCCTTTAATGTTATGCTCAAAATTATTCCTAATGGCAAATGTTTTCTCTTGGATTTCTGTAGAATTGTCATGTCGCTGTTTACAAGGAACTTCTAACTCAATGTTTGGCACAAGTGTTTAATGCGGCGTCCTGCGATTGGCAATAACAATTCATTGTTATTTTTGAAGTGAAAAGAGAAAATATGGAGTTGCCAAAGCATATCAAGCCTATTTCAGATAACTTTTATATGTCAAGAGCTATAATTCACTGTCTTTTTACGGCCAGCTATCGAGGCTAGCTATCAATATAAATAACTAAATGTCTTTTCACAAGTTGTAAGAGACCAGGTAGTAAGAAATATACTGTATACTATTTCAAAGTGGCCATGGTGGTTTAGAGGCCAAGAGAACCAAACTTGCGATCGGAATTTTGCAAGTTTGAAATCCAATGGACAAGTGACCACTGTGGGGTCACTGAGGACGACCCCTTGACCCCCATCAGCTCCCCGGTGCTTCCTAATGTGGCTGCCCACATCCTACAAATAGGATGGCCACATTCCCAAGGGGATTAATAAAATATGATTCTTCAGTTTCAGTTACCTAATTTTACAAAAACAACTTTGCTCCAGGTACCACTAGAGGGAGCTTGTGCACCACCAGTGGTACCGGTACCACAGTTTGAGAATCAATGCATTAATTCAAAGCAATATAATTTTGGGAAGTTTGGGAGTGGCATAAAATATTCGACCAGTATGAAGATAAATGAAGAATATTGAATTTAAAACGTATTTTCCAGAAACGAGTCGCAACAATAGCATTCACATTCTCCATTAATCTTTAAACATTGGCATTCATCGCAGGGCTTTTGTGTCATACTATGAGGTGTATCCTTAAGTTCCCCAGTTGCTGGCGTACTCCTCATTGTACACAATAAATCCCTTCGATATACATTGTTAGGGCTGCTCAAACAAGATGAGTCATGTAAGCCAACAACCTGGTACACAAACTGTGACCAAAATGAATCGGTAGCACAAGGAGCCCACGCCAAAACATACACTCACCGACCTGATCAAACATATGTCTCACGTAAATGTCACACAGTGTACATGGCGAGAAGGATTAAGACAATGATAAATACATTATGTGCGATTAATGGGTTGTTGAAGGTTTTTTTTCTCATTATTTTGAGAAAACTGGGCATTACTTTGACTTAACAGCAGATAAAAAGCTGGCATTTCCTACGTCCAGGAAGTAAAGGAAGTCCCCTATCAGCATCTGACGGGAATTTAATGAAGATTTAGAGCAGTGTATTCAAAGGGCGTGTGTTCTTCTAACATTGTGTTAATAATCAACTCTGAAATATCTTGGCAACTCAACCTGGAAGTCCTGTGTGTGTGATCTGGGTAGAGGGTTTTAAAAATAAAAATCAAGAAATGTTTTCATGTAAAAACAAGTGTT
Source organism: Parablennius parvicornis (assembly GCA_900302745.1). NCBI lineage: Eukaryota > Metazoa > Chordata > Actinopteri > Blenniiformes > Blenniidae > Parablennius > Parablennius parvicornis. The sequence goes on from OMNM01001462.1 coordinate 9,296, forward strand.
TTGAACCTTGTCCCTGAAGATAAGTTAAGAAGATCTTGTGAGGTTATTGTTGAAGAACTGACAAATCTTTTCAGACGGGGTAGGATTCCAGCATCTCTGGGTAAATGATATAAAAAACGGCCATCACTCCTTTTGTTATATATCCATATGTTTGAGTTATTCTGGATGTGGGTTGCTCGAGTGGAGTACATGCCAGCTTGGGATCATTTCCTTGATAAAACTACTTACAGGCTGAGCTGGTTTTAAAACTGCAGTCTACGATATGGTGTGGTTACTTCCGCCTGATGACTCTATGGCTCCAGCTAGTGGTGGGCAGCTGCATCATTGTGAAGCCGGGTAGTACATGAATTAAATCCCAGATAATTTATCGTCTAATATTTCTGGTGCCACCAAGCAAAGAGGCAGACAATAAATTGTTTGGATGAAAAATTGTGTTCATCCTCGCTTTCTTTAGTGTCTTTGTCAACGTGTGACGCTTTCTGAGGAAGCGTTACCGCGACATCGTTTTCAAGTGAAAACGGAAAACTTTTGTTCTGGTGCTCAGAACCACTGAAAACGCAACTTTCTGAAAATGGCTCCCAAGGTGGAAATTTTTCAAAATGTTCAGTCTCGCTGGAAACGGGGGAAATGGAGTGGACGCAACTTTTCTGAAATTGCCGCAACTACACATGCATGCCACATTGTAGTGAATAATTCTCCAGCACAATAGCAAGCAGATGGAAAAGAAGAAGAATGTTTCCTGCAGAGTGTCATGACTCCTAGTCCATATTCTACTGGGATTTGGTAGTTTTATTTTGACAGTCATGTAATAACAATCAAATTTTGTCATCTGTCCATATGAATGTCCGTGTTCTCCCATTGTTTGTGTTTATAGCATATTGTTCTCTGCACACATGCGTGTGTAATTTCATTATAAAATCAATCAGCACCGCCTAGTGGCCCACCATGTTAACTACATCGTTTTTACCATTCCTGCTGTTTCCATCAAAACGAACATAATTTTCAAAAAGCTGCAGTGGAAATGCGAAACTTTTCTGTAAAGAAAATCACAAAAAATTAGGTTTTCCACTTGAAAAGTTGCCGTGTAAACGTGGCCTTTTTTGTCCTGACTGTTGATGAGCCTGCTCCGCCAGCTGCCGGCCTCCTTTTGTGTTAAAATGGAAACAAAGTGATAAGGCACCACATGGCCTCCCTCGCACTGCAGGCGAGCTCAAACATACTGTATGTGTTCACACTGTGTACACAGACCGCTGACATGCTTCCTTTTTTGGTGTGTGTGTGTGTGTCACAGAAATACAACTTGTTTCTGATCTGAATGCAAACACACACCTTTGGCACACTCATCATATATGTGCATATACCTCATCCCTGCGGATGACGTCCCGTGTGTAATTTAAACGCAGGTGACGCAGGTTTAACAATCAGGGTCTCCGTGACGTCGGGGGAAGGTTACCGTGCAGAAGCCCAATTTTAAAAACGCCTCTCGATCCATCATCCCACGTGTACACACCAGGGAGGAGCTTTTGTTTACAGGCTGGGGTTTATTGCAGCAACCCTGGAGACTGTCTATTTAGTTAGCCATCCCATTATGCCACCAAATATTTGATCATGTCTGCACAGATGCGATAAAGACGGACCTGGAATATTTCACACGTTACTGTAACCAAAATAAACCAGAGCATTTTCCTCAGAACAGTTACCTAACAGACAAACCGTTAATGTGCCTCCATGGACACTAAATGGGACCATAACAGGGTCGAAGCGCCTCCAGTCTAATCAGGCAGTGTTTATGATACCGTTTTAACTGGATTATCAATCACAATGTATGAAAGGTAGAATCTTTTGGGTTGTTTGCATTTACAGTGCTGTTTTTACATGGTTTTGACCTTTGGGATCAAGTAGAGGTTTAATAAGTGGCCCCTGAACTCAGATGGGTTTGACTTATGCATTGTAAAGACTTTGCCCTGGTGCCTGTCTTCTTCGCTGGGAATGTTCAAGCAGCACTTTGCTCACACGGTCTTGTGGGTTTTTTAAATTGGAGAGGGCTCATCGGGGCTAACAACCTCTGAGCCGTCCTGGCTGTAATGGAACATTCATAAACCTCAATGGCCTTTGGTTCCCTGGACAACCCACTCCACCTCCTCCTCCTCTTCAAAATGAGGGGAAACATCAGACAAACACCAAAGGACACACAGTCGCCAGGCCCTGGATGCAAATGAAGTCACACACGTTACCAAGTAACCGTGAGAGTGTGGCAGCATTACTACACCACCTCCGTGTTTGATCTCCTCACCTTTCAACCTGTGCTGAGTCGTCAACAGCCGCTCTGCGTGCAAGCCTCCATTTAATTAAGGAGATGTCCCTGATAAACGTGTCCCTCGTTGAGGCTGGAGGGCGCTGCACCTTCTCCACAAGGCTCAGGTTTCTGTTATCTGTGTGTTTGCGCCTGTCGGCCCTTTTATTGGCGCCCAGCCAGAAAGTCATGACATGATAAGAAGCCAGTGATTGTGGCAGGAGCTCTTATCTAAAGGCCATCTGCTGGTGGATTGTGTTTGGGTGTGAAAATGGTCATTCTGGGGTTGGAATAAATAAAATTCAGGCTTTGTTTTTAGTGATTGTAGTGATGGTCTAGAAATAATAAGGAAAACGTGAAGGAAGAGAACTAGAACAACTTCAGAAATAAAAAAGGAACTCAAAGTTGAAAAAGAAATTGTAGCTGCAGGAAGGACGAATGAGAAGAACAAGTCCAAGAACTTGTTTAACTGGAAAAGGAACGTAAACATGAAGAATTTGAAGGAAAACTCGACAGTGGAAGACCTGATGTTTACGTTACCCACAGAACTATAAAATGAACTTGAACCCAAAAGAGAAACTGCATGTTGGAATAATTCTAAGAACTTGTGGTGGACGAAAAAGAACTTTAAAGAACTCAAAGAAGTAGAAAAACTTCAAGAAAATTTTGTACAACAACTAGAAAAGGAACCTGGAGAACTTCAAAGAACTTAATAAAAGGGAAAAGTGGAGTAGAGTAAAATCTCATCCAACTGTAAGAACTTGAAGGAGAATTTTAAAGAGCAAAGAAAAATTATAAATACATCTCAAGAATTACAAAAGAAAGAACTTATAGAACTGAAATGAATAACTTAAAGAAGACAAACTCAAAATAGAAGAACTTTATAAAAGAACTAAAAGCAAACAGAAAATGTTTTGATGAACTCGTAGAAGTAGAAAAGAAACTTGAAAAAGTGAAAGAAATCGAAGAAAAAGAATGGGAGTATGACTGAATTCAAGAAGAACTCGTAGAACCAGAAAAAGAACTTGAAAAATAATAAATGTATGGAGAGGAACAATCCTTTAAAAAAAATCTGAATGAAATTCTAACATATTGGCATCAGTGGCTTATTGGTTTACTGTTCACATTTTCATCTGGACCACTTTATATCCCCTCATTCAGTATACACCGATAAAGCGATGCAGGAGTTAACCACTCTAACGGCAGGCTGTTGAATTCTGCTCTTGTGTGAGTGTCAGCTCAAAGATGTCACACTAGATCAACAATGCAGCAAAAGGCCGGGTCTTTATTTTGGACAACACTGCCCCCTTTTGGTCAAGACTTGTGTATTGCGTTATTCATGTCTGGCGTCTGTTTGTGTAAAAAAAATCATAGATATTTAGAATTGACATGTTTCCAGGTTTGTCAGAGGTTATGGCTGAGATTAGTTTAACACATGTTCTTGTTTTTATACACTTATGGGGACTCAAAAGGGATTGCAGATGAAACTGAAAGGTTATTTATTAATGTGGGGACATGAATTAAGTCCCCGTGAAGAAAATGTTTACTTTCTTTATTTCTTTAGGTGAAAAGATAAACTAACGTTTGGGTTGTTGTTGTGGTCATGTAAGCAGTAGTTACT
>OMNM01001465.1:0-13770 GCA_900302745.1 Parablennius parvicornis
TGGTGGCAGCATCACGGTGTCCGACGGTGCCGTCGTCCTGCCGAGCCATCTGTGTGGCGGCAGATTACCAGGTAGCCCTGTTAATCCAGGTGGGGCCGCGGCGCGGCGGCCAGGAAATGAAACCCAGTGGAAAATGTTTAAATCGATAAGACCCCGCGTTTCCTCTCGGGCTTAAGGCTTGACTTTGAACACACCAGCCGAGAGCAACAATGCACCAGCAATGCAGCCGGCTTATCAAAGTGTTACACAATCGTGAGAGAAAGTCAGCGCGGCACATTGGAAATGATTGCTTCTTCCAGCACATTTACTTTTGATACCTGTCGGCATTCGTCCTAAAAAAAACGGTGCCACAGTCTGCAGTGAGTAATGAGCTCACACATCGAGAAATGACCACTTTGACTTAAAAATTGCTAAAAAAAAAAAAAAATGTCCCCCTTTTTGGACCTGAGCAGGTCAAATTTGTAAAATCTCTTCTTGTGCTGTGATATTTTTCTGCTTTCTGGGCTGGAATCTTCTTGGTTTGTAGTGATTTTATTCCACATGGCTGCATTTGTTGCGCGGGTCCCTGTGGGAGCGGATGACTGGCAGCTCCGTGTTTATCATCCACTCTCACCTTGCAAAAGTTTTGAGATTCTACGCCTCTCTCGAAAAATCCCCGAGTCAGCTCTTTTTCCTTCCTCCGTCAACCTCGGGAGGATTAGAGCAGGAAAAGAACAGATTGTGTTTTTCTGTCTTCAGTCCATCCATCCATGACTGAGAGATGTGAGTCGAGGAGGGAGATGTGCTGACTCGTGCTTTTTTTTTCTCGTCTTTTCAAACCTCAACGAAGGGATTTTGAGGAGATGGCGCCTGATGTGTCACGTTAGGATGCTTGGAGTGGCTCTCTGTAAATATTCAGGTTTTGGATGCTCTGACTACAGTTGTTGTAGGGAGTTTTTCAAAGGTGCGTTCTCTCATTTCCAGAGAACATAGTGCTAATTAATGCTTGGAGTAGGCTGTGTGTTTGTGTGTGTTTGACCCTCCTCTCAGGCAGGATGTGCATGCAGGCAGGCAGAAATTTGCATGAGCGCCAGCAGCCACGAGAGCTGACGTGAAATGGGAAAGTGGGAAATGGGAGAGATCCAAATTTGCAACAGCTGAAGGGGAAACCGGGTGAAACGCAAGGGCGCAGATCTGAGAGTAATGAGAAAGTAGATCCACGGCTGTTGTCATTTTTGTGTTTAAAAGCAGATTTGAAGGTTTATAATATTTGTTTTTGGCCTCTTCAACATTTTGAGGTTGTTTTTTATGTTATCAGTTGAAATCAGTGAACAGAACGCAGCATTAACAGCTGAATATGTTTTACCTCTCTGTGATGCCACCAAGGTGGAAGCACCTGCTGTCAACACGCCCTTTGCTTGTTCCTCTGACATTGTACAAACAATTCCCATCTGGCCGCGACATCTGGAACATTTCCACAATGCAAATAAACGCACAGAAATGTGGAATCTGATTTGATACACAAAAAATTATCAACTGTGAAAACCGTAAGGTGAAGATAAATAAAACACAGCAGCAGGTCATTTCTCTAAGTGGCAAGTCATTTAGCATCGAGCTCCATGTTGTTTAGCTCCCGCCAGGATGCTTAGCTTAGTAGTAGGAGTCGGTTACCATAGCACCGGAGGCGGTTACCATAGTAGAAGAGTTGCTTACCATAGTAGCAGAGTTGCTCTCCATAGCAACGGAGTCAGTTACCATAGTAGCAGAGTCGGTTACCATAGTAATGAGTTGCTTAGCATAGCAACAGAGTTGGTTACCATAGTAATGAGTTGCTCAGCATAGCAACGGAGTTGGTCACCATAGTAATGAGTTGCTTAGCATAGCAGTTAACAGATTGGTAAATTCCGAAGAATGTAGCAAAACTGTGTTTCTTTTAAAAGCAGGTTAGCAGAGCAGCATGATAATATTTAGTAGATCAGTTAATACTTCCCACTTCATGAAGAGCAAAGGAACATCTAAACTTCTACTTTTCTGTGCATTGTATTGAAGTTTGAAACTTTTCTAAATGCAACAGCACGTGAGAACACCCTGCACATGATTGAACACTTTCTAAAGAATAAATCTGTGTATAAAATGATGACGAATGATAATCCTTCCTGTGTGGCTGAACCCGCCATGAACTTCCCCCCTGCTGTTTTTCCAAATTCAAATTTATTTGAATAGAGCGTGCGCTTGAAAACAAAGAGTACTTCAACAAGACGTGGCACTAATTGATTGAGTGCTTGTTGTTTTGGAGCTGATTTGGGAAGGGGATCTCTGCTGTGCCGTGCCATGGATCCTCAGCCTCATTCTCATCCTGCCCAAACCAGTCAGACCATTATGCTTTCTAGAACATAATACTTAACTCTTATGAATTATAGATGCCTGTGGATTCCACACGGCTTATTTTTAGCGTACACACATGCATACACACAGATTGCTTTACAAAGCTGAGGTTACGTCCCTGCGCGCAGAGGTCACGCTGGTCGCTGCTCAGTATGTGGGTTTATTTGACCTTCATTCAACCTTCACTTCAATTACACTGCATCGAATTCAGCCCTCGTCTTGGGGAAATTGCAGTTAATGCACTTTAATTCAACTTTGCCCACGTGTCCATTTGTGCAGAAGCGTGCAGACCGCGTAATCCTCTGCATGGGAGCGCACAACGACTCAACAGGATAGAAGCATCGCACCTGTGTCAGCCCTTGCAATTTAGTTTACATAAGTGTGGCTGGGTAGCTCCATGCAAATATGCAAGAGAGCGTCTCTGTGTGTGTTTGTGTGTGTGCACTCGCAAGCACACACTAATGAAACTCAATGCCAGAGAGGATCAAGTAGACTGAGAGCAAAGTGGCTATCAGACGATCTTTGAAGAAAAAACAAAAACAACCCATCTCGCAGCTGAAAGTGACAAATGTGACGTTAAAGTTGAAGAATGGTTTCGTGCACGTCGCCTTTTCACTGCAGCTGATAAATGCTGAGTTTCCAAAGTCAACTCTTGGTACGACAGCTGAGATTCAATGCAAATAAAGAAAAAAGAGTTGCCCTCAACATGGACAGGGTTTATTTACTTCCTCTGAGAAGCTGCAGCTCTTCCTGGACGGTTCATACTTTATGTGCAGAGACACTACTGAAACACATCAAACCACAAGAAGCTGCGAGAAAAATGACGAACTCTCCAAAAAGTACTGAAACAAGTTAAGAATAAGTAAAGCTGACAATGTTCACACAACAAAATCAGGTTTATTTTTCAAGTTTTTTGTTGTTTGACTCAAATAAAGATGTTATTTTAGCTCATAGTTTCGGCTTCATGCAAGAAAAACTTTTCAGTGAATTGTAGATTCCTTGTATATTTTACACACTGGTGGTCTTGTTGTTGACCCTGCTCCTCTTAGATTGTTGTCAGTTTTACATTATTACATGTTGGGACCTCTGGTGATGGAAATGTCTGTACTGCCTTTGTCACTGAGGATTTCAGTACTACCTATGATACTTTTTGTATTATTTTAGTTTTTAATTTTTTGTTTCTGTCAACTTTGGATAATTCTAAAGCACCGTGCATATACAGTAATGTTAATTTTTTTCATTTATGTAAATTAGATTCATTATAATCCAAAGCACCGCCGTTCGTTTGTCGTTCTGTCAGAAAGAAAACCTCATTGAAGCAACATCTCAAAGTCGCTCTGCTCCGCTGACAAATGAAGCTAACATCCAACTTGGCACAGCGAGTTTTACTCTCTTTGAAGGGATCACTTGTTTCCATGGCAACGCACACCATCATTTTAATTTGCAAATAAAGCGAGTCAAATAATAGGACTCTCGTCAGTGTTGATGCTGCTCTTTGTGCTCGCGGGGATGAAAACAGGCGTGTTTTTGTTGCAATAACAACAAATTGAAAGACGTTGAGGAGTTTGGTTTAAAAATTAAGATGAAATCGGGAAAAGATCGCAGTCTATTGGAATCATGTGTACAGTAGGTATTCCCTCCAGCTGCAGTCCAAACTCCTTGGAAGTGACGACGCCGTCACCTCACTGTCCCACCTCTGACTGCAATTAATGACTGGATCCCCTGGTGGTGACACTGATGTACTATTATGGCCAGCGTACTGCTTAGCCCAGCGGAATCGGGGCTCCCCGAAGCATAAATCAAACCGCCCGAGCTGGAGGGGTAGCTGCCGTCTAATGCCACTCCATAGGCAGCGAAAACTATGTGAAAGCCGGGATTCCACAATCGTTAGCTGCATGTCCGGCGGTTCTTGTGCGTGTTTCTTACTATTGTGAGTGAGAGCGAGGATGGAACGTGTCAGGGCTCTTCAAGAAAAAGAAATGCTGTAGGCTGGATGCCTGCTGGGTGAGCTATAAATAGCCTGGTGGTGACAGCAGGACTTGGAGCCTAATGCGAGTGCCAGCATCTTCCAGAGCTATTTAACATACACTGGGTGTTTTAATCAGTTTAGAGCCACTCATTTGCCAATTGTAAACAGTTTAGTCAGATGTGGTTGTTTGACTCGTGTGTCAGCGTCTCTCCTGACCATCGTGTCTCCTGCCTGATAAGTTAGGCGGGGCCGCCTTAAATTTACCCCCCACTGTGGAGCCAGCGCTCATAATTGGCTTTTACAAACAGAGCGCAGTTCATTTATTCCTGCTTGTCGCAGAAAGGAACACAGGCGCTTGCTTTGTTATTCCTGTGACATTTGGACCTCCCGACGTCCTCAGGGCCGGAATATGCAAGTAATTGGGTAATGTATTAATGTGAGCTTGTCTTAAATGGATGTTCACAGTGTGTTTTTTGCCGGACACACACACACACACGGCATGTCTGCATCTATGAAATCATTGGGCTCCAGAGGCTTCCCTCTCTGTGGACCTCTTGACCTTTTTACCCTGCTTTTATTTCTGCACACACAGCCTTATCAGGGATAAGACGTTTGAATGTCAAAGAGTGCGAACTCAAAGCTCCCGGGTCGCACTGTGCTGCAGCGGCGAGGCTCTCACGTTACTTTGGCTTCTGCGTTTGACTCCGTTTGTGATGGACAAAAAGACTGCGATTGATCGAAGGGGGTCAGGATCTGTGGGAATCAAACAGTAATGCACTGACAGAAGGAAGTTTAAATCCAGAGTTGTAGTATCGTTAAAAAGCTGAAACTGATTTGTTTTTGTGCTGTGTAGGTTCGAACTTCCTCTGCGCCACCCATATCATCCCGGTGAAGAACGAAGAGGGCGTGGTCATGATGTTCATCCTGAACTTCGACTACATCCTGGACGAAGGCAGCAGCGACTCCCTGGAGAGACTCAACCACACCTCCCCTTCCAAAGCTGAGCAACGTGAGTGAATACCACAACCAGGACCATTCTGCCTCTCATATTCCAACTCTGGGCTTTTATTACAGTATTTCAATACTTAAACTTGAGTCAGAATGTCTATGAATCGTGTATTCTAGCAAATACCGTACATACCTCCAAGGAGGAAGCGGCAGAGCAGCCATCGATGACCTTTTACTTGTAACCTTTTCCCACATCCTCATCATCTCCTGCCTTTACGTTTCCTCCAGAGTCTCAAAGGTTTGACGTGACCCCGTATTAGTGTTGCACTCATTCTTCTTCTTACAAGGAAAAGCTGCCTTGTTAATGCTGAGACTGTTGACAGTTTGGACTCACTACATTTAAAAGATATTACAAGTAAAGTTACTGATATTTGAACTTTGATCTTGCTTGAAAGAACAGTATTGTGATTCTATTAGTGATTATTTTCCTTGAGGAACTTCCTGGTTACATGTGAATGTGAGCTGGAAATCACAATACTTATTTTTTTTTTTTATATTAGGCTACTGAGAAAATGTTTTGCAGGACTTAAACATCTATTAGTGAGATTCTAAAAGATTTCCTAATCCCGATGTTTTTGGGGAAAAAAATCTTAATTCAGCAGAAAGAAACAAACCAAGAGGTCCCCAGTTACACACCAGGTGGTACTCCAGTGTTACAAATCATCCACCTCATGGAAAAAGGAAGACATAAGTTGAGGAATATGTGTTTAGCATTAGCACCATTATATCAGCGTTGCATTGTCTTTCCAGTTTGTGAGAGTTGCTGTTATATTTTAATTTGTAAACGACTGAAAGCAGCCTGTTCCCTGAGCTTTACTTCAGACTGGCTCACACAATGGTGGACTGTCTTTTTACAGCCCAAGTATTACACGTATTATCCAGGAATTTCTGCGGCGCTCGCACTGATCTGCTGCTTGTACGTTACATCTGTACACGCCGGCGTTATCAGCGGCGCAGGAATTCCCTGTTAGACGTCTCCTTTGGCATGTTGACACCAGCATTTAGCAGACACTGATGTGTCCGCCTGCTATCATCTCAAAGGTCTGGCCCAATTATAGCTCGCTGGCTGCCAGGATGGCCTGACGAACCGGCGGAGCAGCGCCGCCGAGGACTCTGCTTCCCAGAGCTGTCGGTGTAATAGTGTGTGATGCCATTCCCCTGCGGGGCTCTCCAACGCAATCTCCATGCCCCCTCTCCCCTCCGAGTCTCTCTCTCCTTCCACGTTCTGCGGGTGACATATAGAGCGGCGGCGTGGAGGAGCAGAGGTCACCTCCAGATGACTGTAATTGGATGAGGCTCCCTAACAGCCTCATGGCGGGGGGGTGCGGTGGAAAGAGCCGGCGTCCGTGGATGGAGTGTATAAACAAGTGGTTTCTGTTAGAGGGAGTGAAACCACGCGAGTAGGTGACAAGTCTTCATCCCGCTCAAATGTTCTGTTATTATGCTGCTGTTATAAATGCGCTCTGGATCTTCTGGTTGTTGGGAAGGGAAGATGGGAAGACTGGTAAAAACATGCACGTTTTGAGACGACATGCTGTGGAAGACTTATAGTCTTAGATATTATTCTTAGTTGATCGCCTGTAAAACAAATGCAAACCAAAAGTCATATCACTTTGCATGAGATTAGCACAAGTTATACACGATCTTAAATCAGGAGTTTTATTAGCTTGGATCAGACTTGGACTTTTACAATAAACTTCAACAAATTCTCAAACCAGGAACACTGTAACCTTATAACCACAACCAGATAAATAACTGAACATTTTATACCAATTCAGAGGTTTGACTTCTCTCACAACTGGAAGACACTTTAAATGTTGTGTCTCTGTTGCACAGCATGGCGGTGGCAGCATCATGCCATGGGGCTGCTGGCTTTCTGAAAGTAGAAGGAAAATAAAAACAAATACAATTTTAACAGAATAGTCTGAAATAAAGTAAAAGATAACAGCAAGAAATGTACAATATTTTCATAACTTCACTTTTGAGATCTTTAATTAAATGTTTAGCTGTTAATTTTTTCTGTTTGAACTATTTTAGAGACTGTGGTTGATTTAGTTTTTAATTTCTCTTCAAGTTTTTACCTTTTCAAATGGTTTCAACTGTTTTAGCTTCTTTTACAAATGGATCAATTTTACCAGTTTGACCTTTTTTTGTGACTTTTTAGTCAATTTCTTTCTCTTTTTTTTGCCTCTTCTATTTATTTGAGTAGTTTTATCGACATGACAGAGAGGTCGAGGAGCCACAGCTTGCAGAAACTTCATCACATGGACTGATGAGTCTGTAACTTCTCTTGAGGAGCTCAGCTGCAGCTGAAGAAAACAATAAAGACCTCTATTTGAATATCTAAGTCGTGTGAATCTGCTTGTGAGCTTCAGATTTGCTAACAAGGTCAAGTCCCAGCGTTGGACACCTTCTCTGCGTCTGTCCACTCTGCCGCTGCAGCAGCCAGTCGGCGTCTCTTGGCCTCGTTCCTCCCGCGAAACCTACCGTTGCACTTTTTTTTTCCCAGCGGCAGACGGACAGAGGTCAGAAATCACGAATAACTCTGCATAATTTACAGGAACATCCCCGCCGAACACGCTGCTACAGATGTAAATGGAAGCGGACGAAACCTGTTGTGTTACTATTCCGAGGCTGCAGCTGCAGCGTGAGCGGGAGGTGTGATACCGGAGAGCTGATCTATCTGTTCCATTATCGACGCGGCCTCCGGGGAACGCATTAGGTGCTGCTTATCGGTCGTCAGTCCGGGAGCATCCCTCACTGCTCTCGTGCTCATGTGCCGTGCAGTAATACAAAACATCCTCCACTTGTACACGGAAGATAATGAGCAGAAATCAAAAGCATCAGATGAGAAGTTTTAGCAGCGTGCGAGTTAAGATCTGATACTAAAACCATTTCAAATCAGGCTGTTTGTGATTTCTCTGAACCTTCGCTGGAAATGAACAAGCAGGAACGTCAATGAGCTTTCTCTACCTCGCCATACATCCATCATTAGTCCATTTAGTTTAAATCCAACCTCATTTCAACTGTTCAATACTAAATATAACTATAATTTATATCAACATCTTTGTCAATCTTTTGAATTTATTGTCGATTTGTTGCTTTGATTTTTATGATGTTCTGAACAATTTACCAATTTTCTCAATATTTAATGTTTTAATTGTACTTTTGGTTTTTTGCCCAATGCTTCAACCTCATACCATCTTTATGATTTTAGATATTTTGAATCTTTTTCTCTACATTATATCATAATCTTCAATATTTCAACGTTAGTTTTGACAGTTTCACACTGTTGTTCAATTTTCCACTTGACTGTCGACATCAGTTTTGTTGTTTCCAGTACAGGTGATATTTTATTAACATTACATTTACATTTGACTGTTGATTTTTCATTGTTGATATGTTGACCTTCGCGGTCAGATGGTGGTGTCCTTGTTGGTACTCAGATGGCAGAAATTAGCTTTGCTGCAGGCTCAGTTTATAAATATATATGATTTTAATCCAAAAAATAGAAAAGACAGTGTTGGGACAAATTATTTTTAACCGCAAATTAATTCTCATGAAGGTCTGAGGAGCTTGTGAGGTATTTTAATGGATAAGCCGAGCCATTACTCGCCACTTTAAGGACTCGGTCTACCTTTATTCTCACGGTGTGGGATTGCTCACCAGTGACATGTTTCAGGAATTAAACGGCTCTAAAATGATCTCAGCTCGTCTCGGTGAATTTGGCCCCAGACCATCGCAGTTTTTCTTTAAACACCTCGACTCTACCGGGAATCGGGAAGCAGACAGACCTGGTTAGTGATGGAGACCGCTCAGGAGATTCTCTTTATTTCCTCATTTTACTCACAATGACTTATCTCCTACAAATCACTGATTCATTGTGCTAGCTGATATCGGAGCTCAAAATGAGTATGTTAATCATCAATAGTCTCCATATTGGTTCCCATCTTTGACCTGTTGGGAGCTCAAACTTACCAAACATATCCAGCTAATAAACAATGATTAAGAAGCCTAAATGGTCAATTATAGATGTAAAAGCTTGAGTTATTGCACAGTAATTTAATCCCGAAGTCTGGATCAGACTTTAGTAGATATTCTGTACCGTTTCCATTTCTATCTCACGTTACAAATCCATGTCCCACCATTAAACAATGAAGCCAGGAGCTCAAATCAAAAAGAGAATAAGGAATCACACCATACATTAAACCAGGAGCTGGAGCCCACAAATGCAGCAGTATTTTTTAACCTTTTGCTTTTCTACTCATGTTTTCATCTTGAAAATAATTCTCTCCTTTTCAGCTTGGTATTGAACCCACAGCTTGACGTCCAGGTGAAGACGGTCCGCGGAGTGCATAATGTCACAGTAATTTCCTTTTCAAATACGAAATAGAATTTGGTAGAGACCTTATGTTCCGGTTCATCAAGCTCCTGTAGCGAAAACAGCTCATTTGTAAACACCAGAGAAGAAGAAGGATGCTTTCATGTGCGTTTGGGAATGTTGAGACCTGCTGTCGTTCACCGGGAGATTGAAATTGCTTTGATTTTTCTTTTGCCTGCAGCAGGGATGCAGTAGAACAATGAACGTGTCCAACAACAACCTCGAACGGTTCACAGTTTTTCATAATGCCGCTAATGGAGCAACGCCCAGCAATGAGCAACAGACAGTTTACAAAGAGCGGTATGAACATAAAAGTATTCACGTAAACCCTGTCAATCACATCCACATGAGAAGAGCAACTGACTGTGAACTCAGCTTAGTGAAAGACTTGTAGAAGATAAAATTGTTCTTCCTTCAAAACTAGCTACGATAGTAGTGGTAGGAGTTACATTACAATACACGTGGCTATTCGACTGATGATAATCTCTGATTTATCCACTTTTAACTCATCTTTTATCAAATTCAACTCTCTCGCTCAAATTTGGTCGAGTTTTCAAGCAGTGTTTATTTGGAGAATCTCTGATCAGGCCTTAAAAATACTGATATGGTTGCAACAGTTTCAGAGTCCTTTTCCTTGTTCCTCTGTCGGTCGGTTGGTTCATTTGCTTGCTGGTTGAATCACTGGTTGGTCCTTCCAAGTCCAAACAAGAGACTTACTTGGTTCAATAAACGGTTCTTTAATTAACTTTGGCTCGTTTGCTGGCTGGCTGGTTAGTTGGCTGGTTGGTTGGTTGGTTGGTTGGTAGGTTAGTAGGTTGGATGGCAGGCTGGATGGTTCACTTGCTGATTGGTTGGTTGGTTGGTTGGTTGGTTGGTTGGCCGGCCGGACCATGTTTTTGTTCTTTGATTGGGATACTTGGTTACTTGCTGTATTTGTCTCTTCATTTGAAACCTTTCCACAGGAACGTATAAACATTCTTTATGTGAATTCTTTCTTCTCAGCACCTTTTCTTGAATCAAATTGTTTTTCTCAGAGAAGTTGAAAGTTCAAAATTAGTTTTGAAGTTCAGTTTAGCTGTAATATCTCCAAATATAAAGTGATTGTAAAGTTTAGTATTTGATTCAGTTTTAAAGATCAATAGCGATGTGCCTGATAATGACTTTCACCAACTGTTAGGACGTTACAAATCAGCCATTCCGATGTTAGATTTCTACTTAGAGACACATGTCATCCTCTCTCATCGTCACCTGTAGGTGCTGCCACTCGCCGCTAACAGCTACCTAATGAGGAAAAAAGAAAAACACCATAAAAATCAGAAAGTACTGGCAGCTCCGGCTCATTGCAATCATCCTCTCATTACTCCTAATAAACGAGTGAGGATACAGCGGGAAATATCCGCCTTATTCTCCAGAGCTGGCACATATAATCGGAGGTCTGGGAGCGCAGGTAAACAGCCCTGGAGGTGAGAGAACGGAGCATGAAAATCCACTCACGACAGCATGGCGTTTTTATCTTCATTCCTGTTTAACGTCGGCAAAAAAATTAATCTGAAATGAAAAGTCACAAGAAGCACAACAGGCTCCCCTGACATGTGAATAACACTCACCTTCCACGGACGTTTCTCTCCCCGCCGGGAGGATCTGAAGCCCTAATTAATATTCGATGCAAATAAAAGTATCCAGTATCATAGCAACAAGGGCCGGTGTGCGTCCAGTGGCTGTGCAGAGCCGCTGCTGGAAAGGAGAGCATCGCTACGAGGCCACGGAAACCTTCTCCAGTCTCCCTGTTAACCACAGCCACCGCTTTTTTTTTCTTTTTTTCTCACCACACACACAGACACACCATGACTGCATTATGAGCTAATTAAAAGATTTGTGAGCTATAATGTATGCTTATCCTCCAGGCTCGGTAATTAGACGCCGTGCTCCGAGCGCGTGCCGTCATTCATTATTGTATGAAGGTGTCAATCCTTTAACAGCAGCATCCTTTAACCACAATCGACTGCACCATTACGTGGTAAAAATGTCAGAGTTGCCGTGTAGCGGCGGCGTGATCGCTGGGGAAAGGGCGGGAATTGATCGAGCCTCCCGGTTCGAGATGAGCCTGGGTGATGGATCGGACGGCACTTTTTGATCGTCAGTTTTTATCCGTCACAGCGGGGATGGAAACACACTTTGTTTGGCTGCACAGACGTGCCGACTCAACTTAATGTCATCTGGGCGATGGATGAAGACTTGTTTAGTCGCACTGCGGTGCTGTTGTGAGCCTCACGCCGCACGCTCAGCCTCCAAATTGAATGCAAATTATTATTTCCGACGTCGTCTGAGACTTAATTTAAACACACTGCATTGACCCAAACACACACTCAGCATTGTGTCTAAAATTAGTCTCTCTCTCTCTCTCTCGCCTTCCTGTCAGTCTTCCTCCAGTAAAAGGAGATAAAGATGCAAGCTGCTGAAGCTCAAACGCTCCCTCTGTTTTTTAATTTGCCACGTTTTGTGTGGCTGAGCACGTCTTGAACGATTCCGCTCTTTGTAGATAGCGGGGAGAGTGCCGGCACCGCCGGAGTAGGCAGAAGAATCTCTTCACAAATTGCCAAATTCCGTATAATTACAATGCAAAAGAAAAAGCTGGAGGGTGGATCTGGATCAGGATTCATTCCTGTCCACTTTTTTTCTGACACTGGTTAAAAGGTTCCTCAATGAAGCACCTTGGTGTCTGATCACCACGCAGCCTGAGCAGTGGTTTTTATTTCTCTTTTTTTAAAAGAATAGTAATTATTTGGCATCATCAGCATCCTCTCTGCTCCGCATCGTTTCCAAGGCGCTCGGTTGTCACTGCGCTTGTGGCGGCAGCCCGACATGTATGACATATGTTCAGGCAGCTAAATGATTCACAACATGAAGGCTGCAGTTTGCCGTCTACATGTGACATCCTGTGAGCGTGACTGCCTGCCGCTTCAAATGTTTGCACATAACATGCGACGCCACTACACAGGTTTTTGCGAATTCTGTGCTGAACGTCGACTGTGATTTTTGTCAGCCATTTCCTGCATCAAACTAACTTCTAATGTGACAGAGTCGTATATAAAAACTCGCTTTCTGGGCATTTCTCCTCAGGAGCCGTCAATCACTCATCTACTGGACCAATTCTTCCACAGTTGTAGTATTTCAGCAAATGTCCTCCGCTCTCTGAATAATTGAAGGAAACTGAAGATCGAAGAGATGCCCGAGGCAGAGCAGGCATTTGTTTTGATCTACTAGGATTTTTTTTTTTTTTTTTAGAATTCATTTTTTTTTTTTTTTAAAGCTAGCTGCTCGGTGCGTTTTCAGCACCGTTGGTGAGTTGGTGGGAGACATCCAGCAGGGATGCTGAAGACTAACCAGCCAGATCTGTTACAAACACAATGAAAAACACAGCACGAGGTCAAATCGATCCCACCGGCTCATAAAAAGCCATTTTGTTTTAACGACTCATGATCTTTACTGGACGTTTTCCACTGCCTCACAGTTCATCAGTCATTTGGCAACAAGAGCACACACGGCTTCAGAGAGTGAACATACAAGCTTCTTTATGACTCATCTGTGTCTCCACATATGCAGACGATAGTGTGGTTTACAATAGGTAGTAAAACGTACGCTTTGTTGAAGAAAATCTCTTAAATTTTAAAATTGATAAACTTGGGATCTGTTGGATAGGTTTTTGTTATTGTCAACCATCAACTTGTGCATATAGAGAATAAACATTTGCATTATTTTAGAAGGTGAAGTTTTCAGAGTTGCATCGCCATGTGACTGAAAAAACTAAAGGTGATAAAAGTTTTCACGTTGTAGTTTGAATTAGGCCTCAGTTACACACCCAGATCTGTTGGAATACGTCACTTATTGAATGAAAAACATGTTATGACAGTTGGAATCGCTGCACTAAAACATTTAATAAATGATGATTTGAGTTCAACAGGACGCCAGCATCTGCTTTTATTGCTTTTCTTGTAGATATTTGGTTGGTAGTGACTCTTTTTGACAACAATCCTTACTCTTCTTCCTC